>JAOTAX010000003.1:28598473-28612472 GCA_025629825.1 Erythroxylum guanchezii | reverse complement strand
AAAAGTCAAACTTTCACAATTCTTCATATTTTCACACTTTTTCTCTTTATTTCTTGATTTTTCAACTTCCATTTCAAACCAACTCATTCTCTTAACCTTTCATATCCCAAACGAATTTACTCAAATATCAAAGTCCTCAAATCTTTTCTCAACAATTTTTCCTTAAGGCACAAAATATCTATAACACGATTCATATACAAAAATACTCATTGAATTTCATTTAATATTTCTAAATTTTCACTTAAAGATCGGGGTCCAACATAAATAGTGGGAAAAGATGAAACAAAAAACCATATGAACTATTAAACAGTGGATTGATATTTACATATTCAACTAAATATCTTAATAGATGAATCCTTTCTAGTTGTGGAAGTAATTGAAGGGTCTTTATGAGAGGAAGACTACTAACAACAAGGCCTTCTTGATTAAAAGGCTTATGAAACTGAAATTAAAAGGTAGGAAATTAGTGTCAGAGCATCTGAGTGATTTTTAGGATATCATCAATAAGTTGACCACAATAAATATCATCCTTAACAATGAGTCACAAGCTTTGTTTATGTTAAGTTCCTTATTGAATAGTTGATAAGCTTTGGTTGTGACTATTAGTAACTTCGCTCTAGATGTTGTGCTCTTTAGATCTTAACCTTAAGATGTACGACACATTCCTGACTTGTGCATCAATTTGTTATCTATGAATGTCCTTGACTACGAAGGATGTCAACACATATTTGAAGATGAAAAATAGAAGCCGTCTAAAGGAGATGATTGGATCCAATATGATGAAGATTAGACGTATGAGCCACATCTTGTGGATGATGTAAAAAAGGTCTTTGAGCATCATGAGTAAGGACAACAACCTTCTCAAGTGTTGGAAGATATCTAAATTTAAAGGTCAGCTAGAGTAAAGAAGCCTTTGATGAGATACCTGAGTTTGAAATATCTCTTAGTCACTAGTTAAGCTTCCCCAAAACAAAAAGGCATTGAAGAACATATGGGTATTTAAGATCAACAAATATGGTGACAAGCTGGTAAAGTTTAAGGTGAGAATGGTGGTAAATGGGTATAATAAAAAGGGAATTAAAAACTCTAGCCATCGAAACCCTTTCCGTCTCTACAAACTTGTGAATTTTGTAGTAAGAAATAAGGAGCTCGTGGGGCAAAATAACTGAAGTTTCTCAATAAACTTTTTACGCTTTTACCCTCCCACACCACTAGCCTTTCTAGGCTAGTTTTCATTTTCACCTCTCTTTATTTTGTTCTCACACTTTTTCCTAACCTCCGACCACCGAGAGTTCTCCCCACTAGCCAGATTAGGGCCGTGGGAAAATTAGACAGAATGTGGCAAAACTTTTGAGCTAAAGGAAGACTTCTTAGTGTTGACTCGAGACAATGTTCGAACTCAACGTTCTAAGAACACCACTATCAAAACACTAGTTGTCATAAGTCACCAGCAAAGGCTGAAGAATACAGCATCACCCAAAGGTGTCTGGAAAAAAATATTGTTTCCTGCTCCAAACAAAGTCATCCTGATGCACTTCCCCGATGTTATTTGCCTGCCAAAAGATCTGCTTAAAGCAGGAGTTAACAAGTGGTCTTCTGCCCTCGTTAGTTTCTTTTGGAACAACAGACCAGCTTTTCCAGTGGTGAATGTGTAAGCTAAAGCTAGTTGGGGTCATAAGGGCTTGGAACGAGTTCTACTCAGGGAAGATGAGACATTTCTATTTAAGTTTGGTAGAGACAACAATTTGCAGGATATCATTGAACATGGTCCCTAACATATCGGTGATCAGCCTGTCTTTTTGCAATGGTGGTGACCAGGTCTAGAAATGGGCTACGAGGGGATTGATACCTTTCCGATGTGGGTACACCTGCATAAGTTACCCATGGAATTGTGGACGCTAGAGGGATTGAGTTATGTGGTGAGCTCCTTAGGTAAACTAGTGACTATGGATACTCCAATGGCTAATATGGAAAGAGTGGGATATGCTAAAGTGTGTATTAAGATAATGAAAGAGGCGCACTTACTAGATAGTTTGACTGTGTTGAGTCTGGATGCCAGTGGAGAGTTGGTCCAGAAAGCATCTTAATAACTTATCCATGGAAACCTAATGTTACTAAAAAATGGTAACCTACTGGAAAAGTTTTCCAAACGAGGAATCACGATGAACTGACAACTCTAGACAAGATGGAGCTGCGAACTCAAGAGATCTATAATCAGTATGGCTTAGCAGAGGATGACAAATTTGAGGAACCAATAAGATTAAGCACAACTAACATCCCAGAGTTAGAGCCTCATACTTCTCAGCAAACTACTTCCAGTCATATAGCCAGGAGTAGAGATGATTAGTAGCCTATGCAAGCCCGCGCCAAAGCTAACACCACTCTATGATTAGCTGATGGTCCTGTCAACTAGGAGCCTGACGATAAAGAGGAAATGGAGCCTACTGTATTAGAGTTAGAGAATAATATCACTAATGAATTACCTTCTGACTTAGATGATACTGCACCAATACATATTATCATCATAGCAACTAAGTGAAGTGAAAGAAAAAAAAACAATAAAAAAACAAAGGGTTGATATCCCCAGAATGTCTTTTTTAGTTTGGACTGCGAGGGAGCTAAATGATCCCTCAAAACATTCCATGCTTAGGGAACTCATTAAGGAGAAGAAGCCAGTGCTATTTGTTTCATTGGAAACTTGAATAAAAGATTTATCTGTACTAAACTTCCAGAAACTTTTGGGAACTCAATGGAAGACTTTATCCAACCATCGGTCTCACTTCAATGGGCGCATCATATGCATCTATAACATAGATTTGATGGAGGTACAAGTGGAAGAAGAGAGTGACTAGCATATTCACTTGTCCTGTAAGATAGGGAGTTAGTGTCCCAACTTTGTATTAACTCTGGTTTATGCGACCAATTTTGCTTTCCAAAGGAACTACTTGTGGAATAGTTTACAACATATTCAGACTTCAATAGCTACTCCTTGGATGGTAGCCGGCGATTTCAATTTATTTTATATCCCAAAGAGGTAAAGGTAGGAGAACCTACATGCTAGAAAACACTAAGGAACTTACCACTCTATTAAATGTAGTGGCGTTAACAAACTTATGCTATACAGGCTGTGTCCTTTCATGGTCTAAAAATCAACAAAGAACCATGCTTATTCAAAAAACAAACTAGATCAATGCTTAATCAATTCAGAATGGCTACATACTTTCTTTCAATCAGTTGTTCACTATGGATAAAATCTGACCTCAGATCATTGTTTTCAACTTATCCAATGTTGTACTAAAGTAAGCAAAATAGGAGCTCCTTTCTGATTATTTAATAGAGTACTTAAACTAGAGGGATTTCAAAATCTCATTATTGAGTGTTGGTAGCAAGAGATCCAAGGGTATAAGTCATTTCAATTGATGAAAAAATTGAGAAAGGTAAAGACTGCAGTCAAGATCTTTCTTTGCACTAAACATCAAAATTTGTCATTGTTGAAAACGCAGGTGCAACAAGCACAAATGTGTGCTATGCTTATCCAGATGATATGAATTACAGAGTGAAGGAATATAATCTACTAAGAGAGTATCTACAGGCTTTGGATCTAAAAAACTCCATTCAAAGGCAGAAAGTAAGGTTGAATTGGCTTCGAGAAGGCGATGAAAACACTAAGTTCTTCCATGTATCTATCTTGGCCAGACGGAACTCCAACAGAGTTGTTCACCTATTGGATAACAATGGATCATTACAAACTAATCAGGAGATTATTCTTGAGATGGATAGATCTTACTTTTCACAATTGATGGGTCTAGAGGAGGTGGCACTACCATTGGTTAACATGAAGAAGATCCTGGAAGGAGCCATAAGGGAGGATCAAAAGGCATTTTTAATATCTTCATTATCCCATAGTGATATAAAAGTGATAGTCTTCAAATTGCATCCATCTAAAGCCATGGCCTGGATGGGTTTATAACTCATTTCTTTCAACAAACATAGGATCTCATAGGCCAATTTGTAGTTGATGCAATCTCGGAATATTTCTAGAATGTGAAAATGTTGCAAGAAATGAACAACACCTTTATGTGCTTGGTACTGAAGAAGAAACATCCCCTGCATCTGGGAGAGTTTTGTCCCATATCGTGCTGCAATATAATATACAAGGTGATTGCAAAATTACTGACAAATAGGCTAAAAGATGTACTCGCGGACACATTTAAACTCACTCAAGGAGTGTATGTTCCTAGTAGAAACATAAGAGATAACATCCTTCTATTATAAGAATTGGTGAAAGATTATTTTAATAGTAGACCAATAAACGGATGTATGTTAAAATTTGACTTTTATAAAGCTTATGGTACAACCAATTGGAGTTTTGCGAGAATCTGGAAATTTTATAATTGCTGGCAATTTTTGTCAATTGGATTATGGAATGCATTCAAACTCCTACCTTAAATGTGTTGATTAATGATATTCCGTCCAAGCCATTTAAGAATGCTATGGGATTGTGACAAGGTGATCCACTATCCCCTTTTTTATTTTCCTTGGTTATGGAGAATTTTTCCAAACTCATCAAATCTCTAACTACATCTAATGGTTAGTTTCGATATCACCAACAATGTCAAAAGCTCATTCACTTCATTTTTGTAGATGACCTCATGTTGTTTTAGGCTACTGATATAATTTCAATGAATATATTAATGAACTCCTTGAAGACTTTCTCAAAATGTTTTGGCCTTCGAATCAATATGGAGAAAAGTTGTTTGATGTTATCTGCAGAAGTGGCAAATCCCACTAATTTAGCTAAGCAACAAGGATCACTATCTAGGCCCCAGTTTTGCACTACCTTGGGGTAACCGTTTCTCCTTTTAAGTTAAAATATGTTGATTGTATTCCAATCTTGGAGAGAATCAAAACCAAAGTTCTTGCTTGGAAAAATATATTTTTATCCTATGCAGGGCGTATAACCCTAATTATTTTAGTATTGAGTAGTCTTTATACTCATTAGATAGCCCATGCAGTTCTTCTGCAAAAAATTATTAAGCGACTACTAAAAGCTTTTTGTGATCTGGAAGATGTGCTATAGGGAAACATTTCAAAGTTAAGTGGAGTGATGTCACTATCCCTAAGAAAGTAGGTGACCATGGCATCCCATCTACTAGTTCTATGCAAAAATTCTTACTCAGTAAAAAAATATGGAGACTATTTTTGGATAAAGAAGCATTGTGGACAAAATGAGTCCATCAAATCCACCTCCATAAATGCAACTTCTGGAAAATATATTGCTTTCATCATCATTCTTGGTTTTTCAACGAGTTGTTGAAGCTCAGACAACCACTTTATCCCCATATTAAACATCATATCTATAGTGGAAGGCAAACTTAGGTCTGGTTTGATAATTGGCTAGAAATTAGCCCTTTAATCGCCTACCCAATATACTTTCACCTACAACACCGATTGCCGATGGATGCTCGAGTTTCTAATCTCATTGTGGATGGAGGTTGGAGGAGCAATTTTTAGGGCTTTTTATTACTACAAGAGCATCTACCCCACCTAAGGAACACTACACCAGTCAATTCCAATTGTTGGCTACCTAATCCAAGTGGTTTCTTCACTAACGCATCTTTTCATTACATTTTTTTGGCTGATATGGAACAAGTTCCTTGGTGAGCGCATCTGGAAAAACTTGATAAACCCCAAAGTGTCTGTCATTGCTTGGCTATCCTTTATAAATCGTGCTTCAAAATAAATGTCGATGATTCAATACATTTGATAAGAGATGTGTTCTCTAGAATAATGCCGATAAGGACATAAATCATCTTTTATTTTTCAATCGTGCTTATTCCAAATCCATTTGGAGTAGAATCCAATATATGGTAGGTGTTGTGAACCATACGTATGATTGGAACGGAACTTTGTGTCGATTTAGCAACACAACAAAAACTAGGAAGGAAAATGCAATCCTTCTAAAGGTTGCCTTCATCACTTCCATCTATATGATTTGGAAAGAAAGGAATTGTCGAGTATATCAACAAGTTATAGAAGATAAGCATCGTCTGGCGGATAGGATTTTGAATGGCATTCGTTCCATCGGCATAGCTAGGAAAGTTAACCACACGTTAACACAAAGCATAAGAACACATTGGCATCTCTAAGTGTTGGCAAGTTACATACTCTCAAGTTATGACTCTCTAAAACTCTTATTCAATTTTTGTACCTTATGTTCAATATGGAGGTAGACATGAAACATAACTAGTCTATCTCATCTTTTGTATATTCTATAATAGTGAGATTTAGTAAATGGAATATTTTCAATTTTAAAAAAAGGTATTGATTTTGATAAGATTTTTTCACTAATAGTCAAGATAATTTTTATACTCACTATTTTAGGTTTAGTTAAGAGTGTGGATCTAGTAATTAAATAGCTTGATATGAAAAATACCTTCTTACATGGTGACTTGGATAAAAAGATATATATAGAGAAGATAGAAGTTTTTCAAAGTCAAATTAAAGAAGAGTTTATATGGGCTCAAACAGGCACCTAGGTAGTGTTTATGACTAATAATGGCTATAAGCTAACGTTAACTGATCCTTTTGTGTACTTCAAAAAATTTCTTGACAATAGTTTTATCATCCTTCTCTTGTATATGGATGATTTGTTTATTGTGTGACAAGATACTAACATGATTTATAGGTTGAAGGAGGACTTGTCCAAGCCCTTTGACATGAAAAATTTGGGTCCTACAAAGTAGATTTTTTATATAGAGATTATTCATAATAAGAAGGCCAAAAGGTTGTGGTTGTCATAAGAGAAGTATATTGTTCGGGTGTTTGAGAGGTTCAATATGAAGCATAATAAGTCGTTTAATACACCATTAGCAGCTCATTTCAAGTTTAGTAAGCAATCTTGTCTTATCACTGAAAAGGAAAAAGTTGGTATGTCCTTGATTCCATATTCCTTTGATGATGGCTCATTGATATATACCATTTTGTGCACTAAACTAGGCACTGAACATGCGGTTGGATTTGTGAGTAGATTTTTATCTAATTCGAGAAAGGTACATTGGCAAGTAATGGAGTGGATCTTTTGGTACTTGTGGGACTCTTTTAGATTGTATTTGAGTTCTAGAGGTGGAGAACCAATTTTAAAAATGTACATTTATGCGGACATAGTTAGTGACCTTAATAATAGAAAGTAGATCTCAAGTTACTTGTTTAAATTTGCAGTGGGATCCATTTCTTTGCAATCTAAGTTACAGAAGTTTATAGCTTTGTCTAACGTAATATGTTACAGTCATCGAAGTTAATAAGGAGATGAAATGGTTGAAGCATTTTCTTTAAGAATCAGACGTGGAACAAGATAACTACATGATTTTTTGTGATAGTTAAAGTGTTATGTGTATCATTCCCACACTAAGCATATTAATGTTAGATATCATTGGTTACGATTTGTGGTTGAAGAGCAACTAATGAATTTTAAGAAGATTTACACAGAAAATAATGGTACCGACATGTTGATAAAGGTCATTCCTGGGAGTGAGTTTGAGCTTCGTAGTAAGCTCGCGTGAGAAGGCATTCAAGTGTTAATGAGGTGGTTGATTGCTCATCTGAAATGCGTTTAAAGGAAGATTGTTGTGGGTCTAACCCTATTTTATAGATGTTTGTTCTTCATATTCCACTAAATTTGGACTCCATAAGTATTAGATATCTTTATGGATTAAAATAAATAAAGTTTGGACAGATTTAAGGCAGAAATAGATGAACTAAAGTTATTTCTAGAGGGCATGTCATGTTAAGGTTGCACATAACTGTGTCAATGATGTAGGTGACCATGTGGATGAACGTATAAGCTTTTATAACTATGTACAAGTTAGAATATGACGTTTAAGGATAGACACGCCTATTTAGAGTCAGACCCAATCATGTAATTAATGGAGGACACAATTGTGTTTGCTGACCATGTAAGTCAATAGGACCATATATCAGAGCGACATCAAATTTTAAAAGACACATTCACCACACACAATCGTTTGGGAGACTAGGTACAGTTTTAAAAATCTTATATTTTCAAATTTTGAAAGTTTAATAAGAGACAAAAGTCGGAGTACTAATAGTTAGAGTAGTATTGGTATAAATATATTAATTTATATTCAATCCTTGAAGTTTTTGGAGAGAGCTAGAAAAGTGAGATTAGATGTGATTTTTTTGTGAAGTGCTCTTAGCTTGAAAGATTAATGGTCATATCTCACTATTTTTTGATTTTTTGATTTATTGTTAGTTTATCTTATAGTTTTTAATTTTATAATGGAGGATTCTTCATATTAAATACTGAGTCTAATTTATCATTTAATAACTTTTATTATGTGAGTAGTTTGTTGTTAGCGTTGATCCTGTGAGTATTATTGAATCCTACGAAATTGCTTAGAAAAAAATTTTGATTTGCCACAAAGTGTAAATATGCAAAAGACTACTTATTAAGATATTAGGAGAGAGAGAGAGCTTCTAAATTGACTTTTTTTTTTAGAAACTCAGTATGATTTTATCTAATAATTGCAAGGTATACCGACAAGGACACTTAACCAGCAACTAGAATTAGTGACACCTTAAGAGATTTTTTTTTTCCATATAAATGTTGAATTATTTGGAAGTGGACAGATGGTCCCCAACTCCCAATTCATAGTAAATTAATATTTCGCAGCGGCGATTGCGGGCTTTGGGTTGTTCAGACTTCTTCATTCAAATCGACATATTTATATATATGACTTCTTCGTTTTCCTTTTTCTTTCATGTCGCACTAAATGGTGAATTGGGTCTACGCTCTTTAATCCTATTTTTAAATTGAAGAGTGAAGACATCAGCTGCTGAGATTGTGTTAGTAAAACTAATTTTAAATTTGTAAAAAGTAAGGCAAGAGAATCGTACTCCGATAAAGCCTCATATGTCCAGCACCAATAGCCAGCTCGCATGGGATAGATGGCCGAAAAGAAGTACAATTCAGTCGTTACCTCACATGCATTTTGATGACTTTAAGGGGCATCAAATCTAATTGGCCAAATTATTGTTCAAGAGTATTATGCTTCCAAGTCTTTTTGTTTGGTTGGGCATTTTGTCAAGACCTTGTCAGCTACACACATTTCCTTTTGCGTCCATGTTGGGTGGGTACTATATATTTGAAGCGACATTTGTGCTGGACGTCTCAGCTTAATCGAATCTATTCATACCTTGTTAATGAGCCTACTTGGAACCTACTTCTGCACCGTCCCTTATAACCTGATCAGTTGCTTGAGTTTTACAAAGCATTAAAAAAAAGTAAAGAATCTCCTCAACCCTAAAACTATTTAAGAGAATTCCTTCTGATTCGTCCCTTTCGAATGGGGTTAAGAAGAGAAAATAATTTAATTTTAATGTTTGCATAATATTGAAAAATAAATCAATTAATTAAATTTATAAAATTTCCCCATAAAAATCAGTTAAATATTTTTAAATTAAGTCAGGCATATTTATGTATGGTCCTACTTTGTGTTCTTAATGATTGTTTCCAATGATATATTCATGCAGAAAACTGCAATTCTTTGAGGCTTAACGAGCTACTGACTTTTAGTAATTAGTCTGTGATGAGAATATGTACTATTTCCGTTTGGGAATATGTACACGTCTGAGAATTTTTTTTTAAAAAAAAGGGTTTCTAAGAAATTGGGAAGAAATATAAAATATTATTATCAAAGTTTTGAATTACAAATTTTGTGTTATATTGTGACACTTAATTATAGAAAATATGATTAGAATTGTAATAAATTGTAGTAACGATGCAATTTAAAACATGATCACGACTTAGTTGACATATCCTTGTGGAGAAAGCCAATACGGAGCCGTGAGCCCTATCCGCAATCACTAACCCATCCCACCCGAAAAGGATTTAGATTCTCCACATACCTACCTGCTACACACATCTCAACAAACAGTTCCCACATTGAAGTGGCCCCGAAAGTATTAGATTTACCACATCTACCTACCTGTTAGACATATCTCAACTAACGATTCTATGTATACTTTGGGACTCAAAAACAACTCATTGGCTGCTCCAAGCAAACCCCTTTGCTTTGTTACAACTCTCAACCGTGTCCTGTACGTCTAAGATTCTTAAAAAAATACTTTTGTTCTTCCTTTATTTTGTGCACATTTAGATGAGAAAAGAAATAGTCAAACCATAATACGTAGTGTGTACATTTTTCTTAAACGAATACAAGATACATATAAAATTTACAAGACATGGCTTCCTTTGTTCTTAAAAACACTGGATTTTTTTTGTCTGTCATTGTTCAACACATTCCAACTGCCACAAGAAAGGAAGAAACAAATAATTAAATCAAATAAAACAGATTTATACAAACTTCATGATGAATTCAAACCCTAAAGCACAAGACATGGTGATGGTGGTGGTGATGATGATCGTTAGCCGTCTCCTTGTCGATCATACCTTGAATATTTCTAAACTCTTCTACATGGCAAGGGATGATGATAGGACCTTTCTGATCAAACCCATACTCTTCCTCAGCTTCCTTGAGTAATCGCAAGAAGAGTGGGTGATTTATGT
The DNA here is from genome assembly GCA_025629825.1 of Erythroxylum guanchezii. Taxonomy (NCBI): domain Eukaryota; kingdom Viridiplantae; phylum Streptophyta; class Magnoliopsida; order Malpighiales; family Erythroxylaceae; genus Erythroxylum; species Erythroxylum guanchezii. Next base: position 28,601,884 of record JAOTAX010000003.1, on the reverse strand, counting down.
AAATCACAGGGATCACAAACCTCTGTTGCTCCTCACCTTGGCCCACCAGGATTGCTAAAGACCCTTTTGGTATATCCTTCAATTCATTCTTCCCATGATCATGCTGGTGGTGGTGATGATGATGCTGATGGAGATGAAGATTTGGCAAGTGAATATGGAAATTGAGGTGAGGCTTGTCACCGGTTCCCATTTTTTCTCACCAAAAACTCACAAGCCCTCTCAAGTATAGTATAGATGAGAAAACAAAAGAATTAAAATCTCTGTATATGACAATCTAAGCTGTTAAACAAAGACCCCTTCTTGGGATTTAAGGTTATAAGAGGACAATAGAGAAAGGCCAAGGATCAGAAGAAGAAATGGCAAGATTGAAGAGGGTAAGAGAAGAATCTATAAGAGACGTCGGTATATTGCTCATTATATGTGATGCTTAAACATATGCAATACAAGTTTGAAAGAGAGAGAGAGAGATTAAGGAGAGGTTGTTGAAGGAAGGGGATTGGCGTATATATAGCCCTTCTTGGTGGTATAGCTTCTTCCTTATATTTTGCTTTCCTTAGTTTGTACTCAAACAAAAGGTTGTTCTACCAGATCAGAAGGAAACTGAACTGAGCGCAAATAAATACAACAATAATATCTCAGGTAGGGTTTATTTTAGGTTTTCTTACGGCCGAAATGGTCTTTAAAAACTACTGTTGACTTTTACAGCTGGAGAGACACGCTATGCTACATTTCATTCTTATTATTTCCACACTGTTCTGGAATTCTCAAGTTTGACTTTTTCTGCTGGCTTCGAAGGTTACAAGATCATTACGACATCATAATTCACACGTTTTTTATATCTGTTTTTTGCCAAAAACCGACTTAAACCAAGTAAATATGAACACGGTTTGCGCATGCCAATTCCAACATATGTTGGTGTTTATCTTTGATTGTTGCACTGTTCAACTGCGAGTTCCCTTGGAAAGTTACTTTCTATTTTAATTGATTGGGATAACAAGTCGTTTTACTTTTAACCAAATATGAAATAACAACTTCTACGCTTGCTATTGTCATTATACGGGAAGGAAGAGTAAAAGACAAGTGGACAACGTCTTGTCCACGTCAGAAGTTAAGTGGGGTCCCGTCTCTGGTAAGGAATCTGACAAACACCTATGTAAAAGCGGTTGGAATGGTTCCATCATGGCTCCAAGCTAATTTTACGCCTTGCGTATCTGTGAATCATTTGAATCGACCGCACGATAAAATTCGTGTATGCCAAGATCTGAGGGGAGACTAATACAAAGGAGAAAATGTTAGCAGCGGAGATTATGGCAGATTTTGTTGCCAAGATTGTGGGCTTACCTTTAGCTTAGGTTATCACGTCCTTTTTTAATTTAAGCTTTCCCTTTATTGCTTGCGTTGTATGAACTAGTAATTAGCCTTCTATTCTACTAATATTTAAATTAAAATTATGAATTCTATTTGGAAACTGTACTCATAGCTCTTAAAATATTTAGTGATATTATAATATCAAAACTGATACACCTTAATAATAAATTGATCCCAATCATTAGAACCATATTACAATGATATAGTTGTGCCTGAGATTAATTTGTTGTAAATGTTTCTTCATGTGGCAAAAGAAGTTCGCTATTTTATGTAGCTGAAAATTAACCCCATAATCCTACAAGCTTGGCTTAAAGTCATCTTTAGAAAAGGAAGGAAAGCAAGGTCTTTAATTATGGTTCATGATGTAGGCAGGCATATATATATATATATGCTAGATCTGGCTTTTAAGAGGGGGGCTAAGTTCTATCAGATTCCCGAATTAAAATCAAAGTTTTAATTTGACTAGAGAGAGCATATTACCTCAGCTTAATATGGAAATTTGGAAACTACAAATATATTATTTCTTTGACAAAATTAGGCTACTCAATTTTGTTTGGTAAAGAGAGTTATTGAGTAACAAGAAAAAATTGTTTCTTTGTAATGAAAAGATTACAAGGGGTGTAGCTAGATGGTTGAGAGCGGGACTTGGCTTCGGTTAGGTCCCAAGTTCGATTCCATGCTACCTTCTTTTGTAAGACCCTGGGGCAGCCGGGGTTTTATCTGTAAGTGGAGAACTAGTTAGGCCCTCAATGATGGGGTGCGCCCGCTTGGTCCGCCTGTGGGGTGGTACGCAAGTTGGGCCCTTGAAGAGGTGTGCCCGTTTGGCCCGCCTACGGAATTTCCTCGAATAAAAAAAAATCACAAATTTAAATTACATTGTAAAAAATAAAAAAGATGCGCAGAACGATAACCTGGCAAAGAGATAAGTTTTATATGTCAACTTTAGGATACTCAATTTTACTATGTGCGCATACATATTTAAAAGTTTATTAAAGTGAAGCCAGAAACATGATATTCAAGTAAAAATTAAAAGAATTGTAGTGAAGTAAGTGACTAGAAGTTTGACGTAGAAGTTGGATGATAATCAACGAATCAAAGTTGATGAGACAAGCTGTGATCAAGAAATTAGGTGCAAATGACAGATAGAATTACAGAGCTTTACATCGCGGCCCGTGGAGAATGGTTAGATGTGAAATTGTTAAATCTTTTAGATGGGCTAGCTGGCAAATGGAAGGAACACCACTAATTCTTAAAGACTTTTTTGTTTGTTTCCTTCTACGACTTATGTATATTTGTTTCTGTTTTCAGCTTTCCAGACTAGATCAGGATCTACCTCCCCTCCGCAGTCAACCCTTGCGACGGAATAACATGTTTTGAGGGGACTTCTTTCTTCGTTGACCTTCTTGCTCTACGTTCTTTTAGACAACTAGAAAGAGCAGGTTTCGACTCCCACAATTTGGTACATCTTGAATGAATGTCAAATGGGAGAAGACCATTTACTTTTTGTTAATTTATGTCAATAAGTTTGTTGCATTTTGGAATCATAATTATTTAAAGATGTTGTTTATATATATATATATATATTCAGATATATATGCTAATATATATAGAATAAATGTATATTATAAATAAAATTATAATAAGATACTAATTATAATATTTATATATTATTCTTAAATTAGTTTTAGTCATTGTTCTATTAAGCTTTGATATTAATAGACCATAAAAGACTAAAACATATTATATTTTTTTCTTACAACACTACAAGAAAAATAAAGATTAGCAACGGAAATTACCGACAGAATGTGTACAAATTCCGTCGGTAAGCTTATTTAGCGACGGAATTTACTCACGGAACAAAGCGTCGGAAATATGGCTGTTGGTAAATTTACCGACGGAAAATGTCATACTGTCGGTAAATTTACCGACGATTATTTTGTTCGGTCGGTAAATCTCTGTCAGAAATTTACCAACGGAATTTTTTTCCGTCGGTAATTAGCTACGGAATTTTTTTGTTCGGTCGGTAAATCTCTGTCAGAAAAT
>JAOTAX010000003.1:28582376-28598373 GCA_025629825.1 Erythroxylum guanchezii | reverse complement strand
CGTCGCTAAATCCATTTACCGCTTGAATTTACCCGCCTTTTTACCGACGGAACGGAATTTTCGTCGTTAATATTTCCCCAAATTTAGCGACGGTATATTTTCCGTCGGTACTATTTCGTCGATAACTTGTAGTGATTACCGATGGCCATATTTTTCCGTCGCAATTTTTACCGCCACGAATTCCCTCCAAATTTAGCGACGGTATAATTTCCGTCGGTAATTGTTCGTCGCTAACTTGTAGTAATTACCGACGGCTGTATTTCTCCGTCACTAATTTCTGTCGCAATTTTTCCCGCCACGAACTCCCTCCAAATTTAGCGACGGTATTATAACCGTCGCTAAATTAATCAATATTAGCTACGGAAATCATATTTCCGTCGCTAATTTCCAACGGTATATTTTTCGTCGGTAAATTTCCGTTGCTAATCAACATTTTTCTTGTTGTGCAAGTAAAGTAGCCGAATTCATAAATTAAAGCACGAAGCTATTTAAATAAATATATGTGTATTTATTAGAGAATATGTTCATTAATCTTATCCTATATGATAATTCCAATTAGAATATTACTTGTGAAAATTCTCATTGTTATGATTGTATAAGTAACAACTTTATTCAGAAATCTCTAACGTATCTCATATGAGATTGCTACGTTATGATATTAATAATTTATTGTATCCAAAAGTAGTTCGATCGATAGTTGAATGTACATGAGTTATATAGAGGTACTTGAATGACCAATATAAAATTTTATTACCCTAAAGTGATTAACAATAATGTTATGTTGTTCTTGATTAATATTAATTTGAAAAATTCTTGGTAAAATAACACTTTGAATATAGTTTTCAAATGTCATTAAAAAATCAATTGCCCTAGAAGAAAGTCAGCTAGGAGGAGGGGAAATCAAAATAGCAAGCTTATAGGGGATTCCCCATCAATATCAATCCTAGTTTGGAACACTAGAGGGCTAAATAATCTATAGTAAAGAAGTGACGAAAGAAAAGAAGGTCTGTCTTATAGGACTCATTGAAACCAAAATAAAAAACCTCAGACTTTATTCGGTTCTAAGTTTTTGGGAACAGATTGGAAGACTCGTTTTAACTATCGGTCTCACTATAATGGTAGAATCTTTTTTCTTTACAATACTCGAATGATTGAGGTGTAAATGTTGGAAGAATTAGACCAACTTATTCATTTGCGATGCTAGATGAAATGTACGAGTCTTATGTTTGTTATAACTCCTATATATGTATCCAATTTTCATTTTCAATGAAATAAATTGTGGATCGATTTACAAAAACTACAATTGGGTATACAAAACCAGTGTCTTGTTGTGGGGGACTATAACTACTCTCTAAGTTGAAAGAGGTGGAAAGTAGCAGGACGTATAGCATTAGCTCAACGAAGGAAATCTCTGATTTCTTAATGAAGATGGATTTGGTGGATTTACACTGGACTGGAAGACTAGTTACATAAAGTAACAATCAACAGGGCAATATACTTATAAGGAAAAAATTGGACATAGCATCAGTCAACTTTGCTTGGCTCACCCAAATTCCTAATTCAGCTTGCTCACTTTATAGAGAACTTAATGTCTGATCACTCTTATATGTGATACAAAGGCTATTTGAAAGTAGAAGTGGGGGCACTCCTTTCAAATTCTTCATTGGCAGCACTTAGCTAAAGGGTTTCTTAGTAGTCATATGTAGATGTTAGAACTAGGAGGTGGAGGGTTTCAAATCTTATCAATTTATGAAAAAGTAAAAAATGGTGAAAAGAGCACTCAAGAACTTCCTAATTGAAAGAAACCTGAATCTAAATTCCCTTAAAGAGAAGCTGATCCAAGTTTAACAAGTTAGTTATAATTCTCCATATAATTCAGATCTTCGGGTATTAGAAATGAGGAAGCTGCAAGAATTCAATGAAATGCTGGAACTGCATAATTCAATACTCAACCAAAAAGCTAAATAAACTGGATGAAAGATGAAGACTCTAACATAAAATTCTTCCACTCCACTTTGCTAGCTAGAAGAAATGTCAACAAAATTACGTTTTTGTAAGATTAGAATGGTTTGCAAGAATTAACTAGGAATTACTTCCTAGATCTGATGGGAGCTGATAATGCTTTAATGCCAAACTATAACACCCTGCAACTCTTCGATTGCTCAATTGATCAAGGAATTAAGGAACACGTAGTGTCCTTGGTTACTGAAGTGGATATCAAAAGGATCCTCTTCAGTTTGCACCCTTCCAAATCGCTTGGACCAGATGGTTTTCCTCCATTATTCTTTCAAAAGACTTGGAATATCACTAGAAAATTGTTCACTGATGTAGTGCTGGAATTTTTTGCACCATAAAAAATGCTTAAGAACTAAATCATATCTTCATTTGCTTATTACCCAAAAAGCATAGCCCTCATAAAATGCAAGACTTTAAGCCAATATCTTACTATAACACCATTTATAAGGTGATTTCCAAGCTGTTAGCTGAAAGATTGAAACTAGTGATCACAGGCATTATTAATACTGCACAGGGGACTTTTATACCTGATAGGAATATTGGTGATAATATTCTTCTACTTCAGGAGCTGATGAAGGAATACAACTCAGGTAAATCCCTTAACAGTTGATCAATCAAGATTGAATTCTTTAAAGCATTTTATACAATTAGTTAGAAGTTTATTCATATATGTCTGGAAGCACTGCAATTACCTTATAAATTTGTAAATTGGATAATGATTTGCATTCAATATCCTACATTAAGTGTGTTAGCAAATGGTTTCCCTACTAAACCTTTTAAGAATACAATGGGTATCAGATAAGGAGATCCCATATCTCCTTATTTATTCACACTTATGATGGAAGGTTTATCTATATTATTAAACAAGTTGTCATCCTACAATGGTAGCTTCCAATATCACTCATCTTATGTATACTGATGATCTAATACTCCTATGTATAGCTGATACTCATTCCATCAACATTATGATGCAAATTTTACAACTGTTTTCTAAATGATTGAGGTTAATGGCCAATATTGAAAAGAGCGGCCTATGTTTATCTGATGATGTTAGGACTCTTACAGAAGTGAGGAGGATCACAGGTATGATTGTCTACTCCACTCTTTTTTGTTATCTTGGAATTCCAATCACTTCCTCAAAGTTAAAATTCCAAGATTGTCTTCCTCTTATTAAGAGGATAAAAGCTAGAGTAAATGCTTGACAGAACATATTTCTTTCTTATGCAGCTAGAACCACTCTCATCATCTCAATTTTTAACAGATTACATCTACACTAGATAGCTCACATGGCTCTACCTAAGAAGGTTATAAAAGAGATTGATAGAATAATGAAGGCATTTCTTTAGACAGGCAAGCCATATAAAGCCAAGAGTAAAAAACAATAGAATAATGAAGGCATTTCTTTAGACAGGCAAGCCAGATAAAGCCAAGAGTAAAAAACAAATGGAGTGAGGTTATAATACCTAAGAAACATGGTGGCTTAGGTATTATTCTATCTCAACTATGCAAAAGAACCTAATGTGTAAGAGGCTTTGGAGACTTTACACTAGTCAGAAAGCACTTTGGATCAAATAAATCCATAAGTATCATATTCAAGGTTCTAATTTCTGGCAAGCTTCATTTACAAGGGAGGCCACTTGGATCCTTATCTAGATGATGAAATTGAGAAACACTATCTACTTATGGATCAAACACAAGATAGGTAATGAGGAAAAAACATGGTTTTGGTTTAATGATTGGTTAAACTCCGGCCCTATTATTTGCAATCCTGACTTGATTCATTTGAAAAATAGAATATCTCTGAACCTTAAAGTCTCATCTTTGATTTGCAATAGTGAATGGAATAGATATTTTTGAGGTTTTGATATCTTGTGCAATACCTCCCCCATTTGAATGATGTGATGTCTGAAGATGAAATCATTTGGACACTTATTCCAATTGGAAAAATTTCAAACAAATCTTGTCATCAACTTTTTACTAATGGCCTCCCCTATATTCCTTGGTTTTATCTTCTTTAGAGAAACACCTTAAATCCTAAGGCCTTTTTGGTTACTTGGCTGGCGATTAGAAACAAGCTTAAGACTAAAAGTCAATGGCATGACCATGTTGATTCTACTTGTGTTTTATGCAAGCTGGAAATGGAAGATAGAGACCATCTTTTTTTATCTATACAGGTTCTCTAAAGCAATATGGAGCAGGATTCTTCACCTAATCACAATGGGAAATTTCATGTATGACTAGTAGCCAACATTAAACTGGATTATGTGTGATTCAAAGTAGAATATGGCTAATGGAATAATTCTCAAAGCTGCTTTTACTACTACCATTTATACACTTTGGAAGGAGCAAAACGACATAATTTTTACGCACAAGGAAGAAGAAAAATACTAGATAGCAGACATGGTTATTAATTGTATCAAAGCAGTTGTTGTCGCTAAGAATGTTTAGCATACTCTTTCACTATAAATGAAAAATAGATGACAACTATAAGTTGACGTCAATATTAGTCAGGTTCTTCTTTTTTTATAAACTTTTAGGAACTATTTTGTAACTAAATGTAAGCTTACTTGCCTAGAACTCATTGCAATATTGTATTAGTTTCACCTATAGTTAATGCAATTCATTCATTTTTCAAAAAAAGAAGAAGATTGGACTCAATTGAGTAGATATTAATTATATGCTTTATGTCTAATTATAATATTATATGATAAAATAATTGAATTATACAGAAAATTATATATAAAAAAGTTAGTCAAAACTATTTTTAACATTCTTAAATATATGAAAGGTCATAATACATTGCTAGATATTAATATTGTTATATGGATATTTATTATCTAATTAGATAATCAAATATGAATCAAATATGAATTAAAATAGTTTAATTTATCTAATCTTAAATGCAATCTAGGACTATAATTTATATCTATTACTGATATATCTAAGAACCTAATAGGTCACACTCAAACAACGAGTTGAAGAGAGAAAATGTGTTTTAATCAAGTTGGATTTCATTGTAAAGTTTAAAAAACGTTAAGATTAAATATAATATATTCAATAAATAAGAATCAATATAAGATATTATATTTTGTTTGGATCTAGTTGATATTTAATTAGAATTAATTGTAATTTTAATAAAATTCTAATCGAAATTAATGTATTAAAAGATCCAAAATTTATATAAATAAATTTAGGATTTAAGGAGCAACATTTTTTACTTAACCCTCTCTACATTAGTTGCAAAATTCTCTCAATACATTCTATAAATACGTTAAAGGCTAAACAGATATACAACTACGATAGCTAGAGAAAACTCTACATCTGGTGATATTTAACATCGACGTTGTTAAGTCGTCAATTTGTGTTTATTTTGTATTTAATTCTCTTTAATGTGTTGAAATTATTATTCAAAATTAATGGAATTATCTGATAATTGTTCTTATATGATTTTCAACACCTTAGAGATAAAATTGAATCAAAAAGATGCAAAAGAAACGAAGGAAATCCGAAATTCCAGATGGCAACAAATTCAGTAACTAAGCGTGGGCACGTACAAGGATGAAAAATAATCTACAGATCTGCTTTCAAATTTAAATCTGATTCGTTTGAGATGTTTATAATCTTTTAAGATCAGATTGATGGAGATTCGTAATCTAAACATATGGGAGATGTGATCTGTAAGAGAGGATGGAAAAGGAAGGGATCCGGAGGCATTAAAAAAGGAAAAATTGTACTATTCACGTTTGCTTGAAACAACAGCACACTTAGGACTAGTTTTGAAGTTTTTTGCACTTTTTCTTAGGTTCTTCTCGACATTCATAGATAGTTTGACGTTTCTGCACTGTTCTTCTAGGGATTTTCATATTCTTTAGAAAAAGACCAAGGATGGAGACTATATGTTTTGTTATTTCTTTGATTTTCAATTCCATTATGAGTAGCTAAACTTCTTTTGTTGGTTGAGTGAAATCATGTTATCAGCTATTATGTGTGAGATGTTTCAATAAAGTTTGTTTTGTTGATGAACATTGACTATCTTCTGAATTACTTTTTCTAATTGAATTGATTGATTTCTAGATACGTAACTAAGGATTGATTCGTTCAATAGCTAGATTAATGAAATATGATATTCAGTTTTGTTAATCATAAGTAGCAATTAAGATTACCTTCTTTACGTTAAAATCATAAATTCTAAGAAGATATTCGTCTTGATTAAATGCATGTTGTACATGTATTATCTTGTTCATTAGTTTATTAGTTCTTAACGCTATTATTCAACTGAATCTACGATCGTATCTAGGTTGTTGCTTAATAAGAATGCTAGGATACATGTTTTTAGTCATTACACTAAAGAGAAAAACATCCCCCAATGTTTGTTTATTAATGATTGAAATTTTGTATCGAGGATCCATTTTAGTGTGATAACATCGGTGACCTGAAATTAAAGTTTTTCTATTAAATTTTCAGATCCAATTACTTTTATTGATTTTCGTTTTTTGTCATCTTTTTCCTTAAATTGCCCTGAATTGAATCCCCCCCCCCCCCTCCAATTTCGTTACTTTATTTTAGTTTTGAACTCGTATAATCATTGCCGTTAAAATTTCTCGTGGGAACGATATCCACTTACCACTACTACATTAATTTGTATTAACAGAAGTTGATTTCTTTTTGAATTTGGTTGCAGGCGATAACAGTATCGGACGTTATACTAATATTTAACTTAAAATTTTCAATTTTATTTAGAAATTGTATTCATAGCTATTAAAATTTTTAATAAAACAATTTTTAGTGATATTGTATCAAATCTAATACACCTTAATAATAATTGATCCCGACCACTAGAATCACGCGTTGCACATATTATAATTATATAGTTGTTACATGAAATAGATTTGATGTCAACTTTTCTTGGCAGAAGAAGTTTGCTATTTCATATAAGCTGAAAAGTTAGTCCCCTGTGAGCTTAGCCTAAGGTCTTCTTTAGAAAAGGAAAGAAGGCAAGTTTTTTATATATGATTCATGATGTAGGCATACGTGCTAGATCTGACTTTTGAGGGGGGCTAAGTTCTATGAGATTCCTAAATTAAAATCAAAGTTTTAATTTGATTAGAGAGAGCGTCTTCACAACTTCAACTTAATCTTGAAAATTGCAACTTTCAATTCTTGAGAAAATACTTCGAATCTGTTATTTCTTTGACAACATTTATCACTAGGCTACTCAATTATTTACTACGTATGCGTGAATTGTAATGAAGTGACTAGAAGATCGATGTAGAAGGTGGATGATAATCAACGAATCAAGTTGATGAGATGAGGTGTGATCAACTACTCGCAAACGATGGTTTGAATTCCAGAGATTTACGTAAGCGGCCAAAGATTGGTTGGGTGGAAAATTGTAAATCTTTTGGATGGGCCAGCTAGCAAGCAATCATTGAAGAAACACCACTAATTCTTCAAAGACTTTATTGTTTTTTTCCTTTCCTTCTGCTACTTTTGTCCACTTACACATTTGTTTCTGTTTTGAGCTTCCGGATTAGATCAGAATCTACCTCTCCTCCACAATCAACACTTGCGGCGGTATAACATTTTTCGAAGGGACTTTTTCTTTTTTGATTGAACATATTGATTTATGTCCTTTTAGGCAATTAGAAAGGGCAGATTTCAGTGCCCACAATTGGGTACATCTTCGATGTCAAATGGGAGAAGACCAGAAGTTGATTCCTGACGAGGATTCATTAGTTCCATATTGAACAGGTTTTCTTTTTGAATTCTACACTTTGAGTTCTATTTTAACTTTTTTTTTTTCTGACAATTTCTATTTTCACTTTTTCCAAAATAAAAATACTTGTTATGTCAGAAATAATATTGAAAAAATACAAAATCGTTGAAAAGGACCCTAGTAAAAAATGGGGTAAGAAATTAAGAGAACCTTTGTGAACAAGTGATACCTATCTTATAAAATGTTGAGAAAGTTCATTTCCTTAATTGAAGAAAGGAATTTGCTTCATGAAGGAGATAAACACAGACTCATACACACACACACACACACACACACACACACACATATATATATATATTGGGGTTCAATTCCATTGTTTTCTATACTATGGAAATTATGATGTTACTTATCGTTTCTTGATGTGACTTTATTATATTAAGGCAGGTAACGGAATTTTGAAAAAAGAAAATAAAATTTTTATATGTACAATTGTAAGAGAGTGATAATGATGGTGTGAAATACTTTTGAGGTTGTATTTCATATAATTTATATAAGCACAACATCAATTACTTTGTTGAAAAAAAATGAATTTAACTATTTTTTTTGAAGTTGAAAAAATTGGTTAATAGGCCCCATCAAGAAAAGACATATGGTTTGACAACAAGAACTAAATCTTAACATTTGAATAGGCTTAGCAATCAGGTCGGGGCTTAGCCCAATCTAACCTGGTCTAGCCAAAAGTTAAGAGACCTATTTTTTTTTCAAAAAATTGAGCCTCGGACCAAGCTTGACAATTAAAAAGAAAACGAAGGAAAACAACGTTATTTTGTAAAACATGACATTTTTTATTCTTAATTAAAAAATAAAAATCAGATAGGATCGAGCCTAAGCCAAACAGAAACTGTTGGGACGAGCGTAGCCCGACCTAGCCCATTGCCACCCCTACATTTGGGGTTGTTAACTTGTAAGCGAAACAAGATAAGTAAAGGGATTGATTTCTTATAGACTATGGGGTCTTCAATATCTGAATATACTAAGTAAATTTCATTATACTTTTAATAACATCCACTAAAATGTTTTAGTCATCCTTTTAAGATCCATAACCATGCTATAGTCTTTTCAATCCACCTTAACTTCCATTTTGCTTTGAATCCCACAACTCTTTTATGTCAGTGCCTAACTACATTAGATTCTAATGTTGTATTTGTTATCCTATGATACTATAATGATCATACATTGCTTATATGTGGTTGTTGTCAGTATTTAGCCAATTGATAGTCAATATTTGATAACTAGATTTATATTAGTGCTAAGGTTGATGCCATTAAATATAGAGAATTTCTTGATGAGGTTTAAGGTATTGTAAGTCTACATGTGGCAGTCTTGAGTCTGATTTTGAAAAGTTCTAGCATTCTTTCTCTCTATAAGGCATATATACAATATCATAGTGCTATTTTAAAGAGATTAAAATCATTTTTATTAAAGAACATTAGCTTGCTTGATCACTCTATATTTCTCAATCATTTTGTTTCTAGATAGTAGATGATGCATTATGCTGCAACAAAATTTTTACCAGATTGTTATTGTGATTGTTGTTGTTGTTGTTTCAGATGATGCATTATGCTAGGATTTCATACCAAATGATTGAGGAGAAAAAACATCTGAAAAATAAGTGATTGATAATTTTAGTGTCTTGATTACAAAGTTTACAATTGAGATTGTTTATTTAAGCCTTGATTTTGTCCATTATTCTTAACCTCTTTTTGATGGCTACAAGAAAAGAATAAATGATATTTTAGGAAAATTTGATTTGAATAAAACTAGTTTATGTAAGACCACTTAGAATACATATTGTTTAAACATCTACAGATATAATTTGTTAGTGAATTTCATGGAATTATGCTTTAACCAAATGATGGTATCAATTTCCTTAGGTCGGGATTATAGGAGGAAGAGTAGCCAACAATAAAGGGAGTCCTCTAGTATGGTAATTCCATTGATCCCTTATTATGATCTCCTTCATTCTTGCTTAGTTAGGCATTAAGTGCCTTAGTCTTCTTATATTTAGAACTAAGTGAAGAGGAACCAATGGGCTCCAATTTTCATACTGAAACCAAGTGTGAAGACCATTCCCAACAATACTCTTCATTTTCATACTGAGTTTTCCCTCATCCTTACTATTTAGTTTAAAGTCCATGAATTAGATGTTCCACGCTTGAAAAAACTTAAACCTTTTAGGAAGTGTGTGTACTTTCGTCATACCTAGAGAAATTATTTGCCAATGAAAATTCTCCAAACCCTCTTTTACAAGAGCATATTGTTCAAAGCTTTGATAGGAGTGATTTCAAGCCCCCTTTCTTTTTTTAGTGTGCATATCTTAGTCTATTTGACTTTGGTATCAGTTGCATTGGTTACTACTCCTTCACAGAGAAAGTTTTTGAAGGTCTTTTGTCTACTTCTTTAACCAGGTTTTTGGGAGGCATTAAGTGTACAAACCAATATCTATAGAGATAATTTAGAATGAATAATATGTAGGGTGAAGGATAATCACCTTATCTCAAACCTTTAGCTCCCTTAATGACTTATATAAGTTCACTATTAATTAAGATATTGAAGAATATGGTTTTTACACATTGATTTATCCAATTCTTAAATGTTGGAGGAAAAGTAAAAGCTTTAAAACTGTCAAAAAGGAAATTCTAGCTCATTAAGTCAAATGCCTTATTAAAGTTGTTTTTAATTATTCAACTTTTTTTAGAGGACTTCCTATTATAGTTTTTAAATAAATCTTATGTGATAAGGATATTATTTATCTGCCTTATATAAAAGCTCTTTATTTTAGGTTTATGATGGTTTTCAAAGCTAATTTTAACCTCAAGGTGAACAATTTCGAGAAGATCTTGTATAATGTGTTCCAATAAGATATTTAACTAAGTTTTTAGAAAGAAGTGAGGTTTGGCACTTTAGGCATCAGACATATAGGACTTTTTTAAAATTTCCATTAGTGTTTTACACTTTGAAAAACTCCAAAATTAAGGTTGTTCTTGATCACCTACTTAATGTCAAGTTTTTTAAAAGAAGAGCGTATCTACCTAATCTAGGAACTTTAAGAGGGATGAGACTAAATAGAGTTCTTTCAACGTATTCTTTATTGAAAGGATTGTATGAGGAAATTGCATGTTCATTAGTGATCGAGTCTTGGATGAATTCCTTTATTCCTTGCATAAATGAGCAAACATTGTTAGCTATACCTAATGTGTTTTTGAAATTAGTTTGTAGCCAACTTATTTATTCTTTTCCTGATTCTAACTAGTGTTACCCTCTTATTCATCTATGAAGGAGATCTTATTATGATTTTTACTAGCTAAGATTGCATTGCAAAAATAGGAGGTATTTTTATTGCCATATTTAAACCATTAAACTTTTGGTTTTTACCTTATAAGAGGTTTGTGCATTCCTAAGGCATAAGTGTAATTTACCATGACTAGCATCATTTTAGAGAGAATTTCTTTAAAATGAATGGTTAGCAGTATATGTAAAGGTGAAACAAATTATACTTGGGTTTGGAATTACATTAAAGGAGATATGGATAAGCTAATCATATGAGTTTGAATGGGTAATTCTCACCTTATTAGTGTCAAAAGCTATAATAAGCTTGCTATTAAAGTGATGCTGGTGTTTGGAAAGTAAATCCCATTTTTTTTGAAAACATAACAATCTTTCCTTACAATAATTAACCTTTATTTTTTTTCTAAGAGATTTACTGGACAAGGTTTGTTTTTGGTAAGAAATCATAAACTACCTGGTGCTTCTTAGGGCTTACATTCCATATAATTACAAACATTAAATTGGGTTGCACAAGAATAGAAGCCTTTGATTTAGATTTCGTATCAACCCTCCTCTTTGTGCTTGATGCAACTCTTTTTTATGGGTTTTTGACATCATAGATTTCAATTGTCATCTGGTAAATAGTCTTCTTAATCTTCTTAGTGACTTGGTCTTTCTTCAATATGAGAATTGACTTCATTCCTCCTTTTTCTTCATTAGTTCTACTTTATGATATAGAAACATTTGTACTCCATGTATTCAGAATATGAGGAATACTACTCATAGCATCTCTTACTATGTTAGATTTTTAAGTCTAGTACTAAGATCACGTTAGTAGTTTTTTTTTTCCTATTGGTAGGGGATCAATATTTAGAGCTTTGTTATTTTGTTCTAGTGAACCAATGATTTCTCCGTTGATAGTGATTTTTATTGCTTAGGTACTCGTGGTATCACTAATGATGCCTAATAAGTTTATCTCCATAATTTCATAGTGTCATCTCAAAAATTTCCAACATATAGATTTCCACACTATATGTTATTGGCTAAGGGTTAATTTCTATTGATAGTTAATAGACACCCCAGCTTCTTCTAAGTTGACCTCTTCATCTAGTTTTAGCAATGGAATAGAATCTGGTAGCTTGACTGCAATACAAACTCTTGTAGACCCGATTCTTCTCATTTCTATAGTGGCTTCATTTAGAGAAATTAGTTTACTAAGATAGTTAGCTAAGTGTCTCAAGCCTCCTATGGACTAATATTTTCGTAACATATTATGAAAGTTGAATCAAATGGATTGTGTCATCTTTAACTTCTCCTAATTTACCTTACGTTTATATTTTTTGTAAAAATAGTGGGTTGTTTTTAATGTGTTAAGGACCTATTTCTATAATTTTTTATATTAGCTACAAAGTTAGACATGAAGAACATACGCTTTTCATTGTTTAGAACCTGCTTGACTTGTAATAGAGAATGCCAGTCTTTTATCTATTAAGAATTCAACTAAAGTTATAGACCATTTGAAGGCCCCTACTTGAAGAATTCTATAAATGGAGATATAATGGTGCTTCTGTTTAAGGAAGAGGGAGGGAGATATCTTAGACTCAGATATGGAATATGATCTTTGACCACTTAGTTTTAAGTTTTTAGATTTAAGGTGTAAGTTAAAGTGGGGCACAAGGTATTGGCAGGAAAGATTGAGGAAGGAAGAAATATTGTAACTGTCTTTGAAGATATTGGTTGAGCAAAGGAGTTAGGTGTATATGGACGGAAGAAGGAGAGAGTATGTGGAAGAAAGGAAAAGGGAGTGAGAAGGGGTTTTTTTTATAGTTGTCACTATTTTTATACCAAGAATGGTAATAATGTTAGACATGATATAATCTATATACTTTTCTATTATAGAAAAATGAAAATGCAGAATGTTATTACATACCTCCTGCCATTGATGTTAAGAGATTTCGGACAAACATGATAGGGCTCTTCTAAACTTTTAGCAAATGCAAAAGATGGTGTATTCAAAATATTGCTAAGCCTAGGGACCCAATACCCTTGCGCTAATGGTTATATGCCTTGTTGTCTTCCATTAAAACAACAGAAGGTAGAAGGGAACAAACGTGAGGTTTCAAAAGTAAAGCAACATAGACGACCCATAGTAAATGGTGCAACTGTTGGGTCCAATGGAAAACAATCTTCCACTTGGGTCATAGGTGTAAGTTACAAGTCATGAAACCTCTACGCAATGAAAGAAACCAAATGCATGAATCATGGCGATAAGTCCTCTAAAGGTGAGTATTATCTTCCATGTATCACAATGCATCCTATTTCTTATTTCACTTTAACTGAATGAATAAACCTTAATGTCTATTCTAGGTCTATAATATGTGTTATTCTTAAAATAAAAATGTATACACTAGAATGAGAAAAACAACAAATTAATAAGAGTTTCGTGAAAGTATAGACAATAAATCACATAATGGAACCAAGTCCCATTTTAGCAACATGATCCTTAAAACTCTTTGGTGGCATGCCTTTTGTTAAAGGATCGACAATCATTAATTCAGTGCTAATGTGTTGAATGATCACTTTGTTCTCTTTGACACGTTCCTTAATGGTCAAATACTTAATGTCGATGTGTTTACTTCGACTACTACTCTTGTTGTTTTTGGCCAAGAAAACTGTAGCTAAATTGTCACAGTACATTCTTAATGGCTTAGAAATGGAATCCACAATTCTAAGCCCAGATATGAAACTCTTCAACCATACATCATGTAATGTAACCTCAAAACAAGAACCGGACTCAGCCTCAATGGTAGAAGTAGCAGTCAAAGTCTTCTTTGAACTCCTCCAGGATACGACTCTACTAGCAAACATAAACACATATCCAGATGTTTATTTTCGTGAATCAACACAACCAACAAAGTCCGAATCTGAGTAGCCAACCACTTCGAGATTATCAGTTCATCTATACATAAGCATGTAATCTTTGGTCCCTTGAAGGTACCTCATCACCTTTTTGGCAGCTCTTTAGTGGTCTATATCTGGGCTGCTCTGATATCTTCCCAATATTCCAACAACAAATGCAATGTCATGTCATTCTAACCTGAGCATACATTAGGCTTCCTACTGCAGAAGCATATGGAATATTTTTCATTTGTTCCCTTTCAAGCTCATTTTTAGAGCATTGATTCAAATTAAACCTATCACCTTTCACAATAGGTGCTATACTCGGTAAATAATCTTTCATCCGAAATCTTTCTAAGACCTTATTGTTATAGGTTTCTTGGGATAAACCTAAAATGTATTGAGATCTGTCTGTATAGATTTTAATGCCAATGACATAAGATGTCTCACCCATATCCTTCATATCAAAATTCTTCATGAGAAACTGTTTCACCTCATGTAACAAACTCTTGTCATTTGTGGCAAGTAAAATATCATCCACATATAGAACAAGGAAACAAATTTTACTTTCACTAACTTTCAGATATGTGCATTGATCTATAATATTCTCTAAAAAACCATATGAAGAGATGATATCATGGAATTTCAAATACCATTGGCGGGAGACTTGTTTTAATCCATATATGGATTTCTTAATCTTACACACCAAATGCTCACCATCACTAGAGGATAATCCTTCCGATTGTTTCATATAAACTTCTTCCTCTAGGTCTCCATTTAAGAACGTTATTTTCAAATCCAATTGATGTAGTTCCAGATCAAAATGGGAAACTAATTCTATAATCACTTGTAAGGAATCCTTTTTAGATATAGGAGAAAAGGTCTCTGTGTAATTGATTCCTTCTTGTTGAGTAAATCATTTGGCAATAAGTCTAGCTTTATATCTTTCAACGTTGCCTAATGAGTCCTTTTTTGTCTTAAAGAACCATTTACATCTAATGGCCTTTGCACCATTAGGCAAATTAACAAGATCTTAGAGTTTGTTAGATGCCATAGAATTCATCTCATCTACCATGGCATTGTACCACAATTGAGATTCATTGCAACTCATGGCTTGTGAAAACGTTTCAAGGTCATTTTTGACTCCAATATTATAGTTAGCATTTTGTAAATACACAATGTAATCACTAGGTATTGTTGATTTCTTCTCTCTAGTTGATCTTCTTAATATTGTGTTAGCGCCCTCCTGAGGAGGAACTTGTACAACTAATTGCTCAACAACCTCTGGTAATTGCTGAACAATCGGATACACTAGATTGTCGTCAGCAGCTTGTGGAACTTCAATGATTGGTTGTCAACCACCCATTTGATTTTAAGGGATGCTATAAATGACAATCAATCTATTACTTGAAGTAAGAGTTTGTATGTCAAAATGATCCTTCTCAAGAACTAAGTCTCGAGATTGATCACTCCCACTAATCAAGTTATTCTTAAGAAACTTTGCATTTCTTGATTCCACAAACCTAGTATTATGAGATGGATAATAAATTTTGTACCCTTTGAACCTTTCAGCATATCCAATGAAATAGCTACTTATAGTCCTCGGATCTAGTTTATTTTCTTGTGGATTATAAACTTTTAATTCAGATGGGCATCCCCAAACACATATATATCGCAAACTTGATTTTCAACCTTTCCATAACTCAAATGGTGTTTTAGAAACGACCTTGATTAGAACTCGCTTTAATATATACATTGTCGTTTTAAGAGCTTCAATCCATAAGGATTTAGGAAGTTTAGAGTTACTAAGCATACTCCACGCCATATCTAATAATGTTCGATTTCTTCTTTCTGCTACACCATTTTAGTCCGGAGACCCAAGCATGGTGTATTGAGCTATTGATAGGCTCCGCAAGTGTACAGGTTTAGTTGCAGCAATCAAGTGTCGATTCACAAGAACTAAGTCAAAGTACTAAATTTATACCTTCTAAATTTGCTAAGCAATCAAATATGAAAATTCAGTTGTTAAAGAAGTATCAA
>JAOTAX010000003.1:28544392-28568618 GCA_025629825.1 Erythroxylum guanchezii | reverse complement strand
CTTTTGATTTGTTTGCTTCGATTCCGTTCTTTGGTTTATGCCTTTCGAGTCGATTCGATCGATTTCGTTTTCGTTTTCGTTTCGTTTTTCGGTTGGGGTCAGGTTTCGAGATCGGGTCCCAACATTTATCCTATGAATTTTATCTTATATATTAGTAATTAAACAATACGCAACAGGTAAAAAATGTCTTTATATAATTATTTCACCAAAACTACAACTAACTGATTGAATGTAGGAAATAAACCAACAATCTCTCACTTAAACTAAGTTAAGCATTTAAGTATCTTATACCATAATACTTTTTGACGATTATATTATTACTAGGACAATAATTTAGTAAGAGAGATCTACAAAATTTTATATAGTGAAAATTTGTTTAAATCTTATAAATTTCATTTTAATTATCATCATAATTAAGAGAATTTGCCCAAACAGATACCTAGACCTTTGATGAGATCTTAGCTCATTTTGCATGCCTCATAGCTCTATTGTTCCATATTATATTACTATTTTAACTATGCAAAGAACTATCCCAATTTTTCTAAAAAAAACTGCTTAATCCAAATAATCATTTCTATTAAATGAATAATATACTAAGGCTTGATTAGTAATTATTAAGTAATGCTACATTGAAACCTTTTTAATCTCAAAATAATTGTTATAAGTACATTATAGCTTAACTAAGACTTACTTTTAAAGTTAATATCTATATAAGCTTAAACTCAAATATCAACTCATTATAGGATAATGGATACCTAAATAATTCTTAAGTATCACATTTCTTAAATATTAAACTCCTTTAATATATTATTTATATACTTGGACTAGAATATGTAAACAATTTCTATATATATCTATATAAATTTAATTCCTATAATTAAGTTATTACCTTTTTCATATCTAACAAGAGTTGTTTTTAAACTATCATAATTTTAGTAATGAAAATTATAAAATTATTCTCTATGAGCAATATGTCTTGAGACACTCTTACTAAAAGGATACAACTATGTTCTCATTAACTTTCTTGTAAATATGATAAATCTATAATCATCTCCAAACACAAACTCTTTAAATTCATCATAAAAGTGAATCTTTCAACTTCACATAATCTTTCAACTATACATTAAATGTATCAAAAAAGGCACTAGTTTTAATTACATGTATTGTTGTGAGATTTGAACTTTTCAAATTAAATCTTAGTTGCACTACTCATCTTAAGAATTATTTTTTTATAAGTATCCAATGTTGCATTTTCCTCCTTATACATATCATACTATTATAAAATTTAGTTGTGAAGGAATTCACTAGAGAATCTCATCTTATATATATCCAAAAAAATTTACATCTCACCACATCGATCTCATCTATGTTTTTATTCTTTAAATTTTACACAAATTTAAACCCTTTGAATTTTCAAATTTTTAAATCAATTTTCATTTAATATATATGATTAGATCATATAAAATTATGAGTAAATACAATGAAATACAAGTATTAATCCTTATACGACATATAACACATCATATGTATAAAATTTAACAATTTAATGCCATCATCTTTTATCAAAGGTTGATTTGATTATTCTTCAATCTAACAAGTTTAACAAGTTCCATATGATTCATAATCAAAATGATAAATATATCCTTATATGTAACTTTATGATTCTCATTATGTTGATTTAACTAACATGATATAAAATGATAGTCCCAATTATCTAACTTTGGATCCAAATTCAGTATCAAATACCCAAAAGAATGAATATATATATATATATATATATAATCTTATCATATCATATGTTGGTAAGAAATGTCATGAAATCATTTTTTTCTTCTAATGACATCTATTATCATACTATAGAAAATTCCTTCAATTCTAATCCATGTTTATGCTTATAGTAGGATAAATTCATTGTAACAATTCCATGAAGGCACTATAATTTTCAGCTCTACCTCTTTGAACTATTTGCATTTTGTAATCCTGACATAGACATCCATCTTATATATTGCTATTAAAGTTTACGAGACATTATTCATCTTAAAATATAATTACATTTTGTCATTTATATGATATTGATATATCTTTAAAACTTTATCACCAAAATCCTCAATACCGATTATGGCAAAATCACATTATGGACATACACATGTTTTTAAAACTTTGATAGCTCTTCTAAAACCTAATTTGTGTCTAATAATTTTAGTTTACTAAAAATTAGCATCAACTATACTAACCAAAGGTAATTTTTACTTAAAATAAAATATAAATGTAAGCAAAGAAAGTAATTGGTCATTTTTCATGACAACTAAATAAGATTAGGACTTTATTATATATTTGGTTACTCCAACTATTTTATTCAAAATAATAGTGCTCACTATTATTTTTAAAAGATTATTATGATCTCATTAGTAAGCTAGGATCCTATTCAAAATTATTTGATCTTGAGTTTACTCATAAAATTAACTAAACTTAAATTAGGTAAAAATTTTATCAATCACATCTCATATAGTTCTTATATTTGTTAGATGAAAACTCTCATCAAAATATCTTTTATATCTTATTCGTAACCCTACCTCTAAATTATGCGATCATGAGTTTATTATATAAAACACATAAATTTAGTTAAAGAGGACCCATTATTATAAGACCAAACTTATTTGAGTTAAAAAGTAGCTTTGAATTTGCTCAACAAGCCTAACAATAAATAGAACTATAGTTAACTCTTATAATAATGACATGCAACAATCATGTTTTAAACATACACTTTATATTTAATGAAGGATTTAATTTCAATGGTCATTTTAAACCAAATAAATGCTTATATAAATATCATACATATAAACATGAAAAATAGAAAATATATTAACAAATTATTCATTAATTGTTTGTATATATTTCTATATAAATAAAAATATAAATAAATTATTTTTATATATAAATCACATAGAATAGAATAAAATAAAATATATTTAATAATTAATAATTAATTGTATATAATTAATAATATAATAAATTTTTTAATAAATTTTTTATTAATGAAAATAGAAAATATATAAAAATTATTAATTGTTTGTATATAGTTTTATATAAATAAATTATTTTAAAATATAAATAAAATAAAATATATTAAGTAATTAATAATAATATTTTTATGTAATCAATAATAAAATAATAAACCTTCTGCAATAACCATTTTAATATAAGGGGTATAACAGTCATTTATTATGTATTACATTTTAATCCACCCATCTTCCAAATAACATTTCACTACATTATAATATGAACCCTTCCAATCCTTCCAAACAATTTTTCACTGTATTACATTTCATTTTATTATAAATCGTTCTGTTTTGTCGTATTTCATTTTATTAATTAATATCTAACCAATCTGACGCCTTAGATTTAAGAAATTCAACTGTCAAACACCGTTGTACTTGGTTTAGGTTATATTAAACTTGTAACCAAATAAGGATGTCTTCATAAGAAAACCTTAATAACACCTAAAAGAAACCCTATCCGTCCATCTAGAACAATTGCAATCGCCAACATCTTCTTCAACCACCTGCCTTGCCACGTCTCCAACCAACATCTGACTTCTCTACTTCTGGTCATCTTAACATCGTGTTGCCAATATTTTCCTGTTCCGACACCTATGCGATATCGTGCCTCGAGGCCACCATGCATTTAGCCATTTCGCTCCAACAAATGCTACAGCCTTCTCTTATCATGCTTTTGTCGTGACTAGAAACTGATTTTCTACACCAATTGCTTCTTACAACTGCCGACGACAACAACATAGCGAGAGCCTGGTTTGTTTGTTTTTTTGAGCCTGGTTTGTTTGTTTTTTTACTCACCATCATTAGCGTTTTCCAGCCATAACACCCATCACATCAGATGCAACAACTGCAAAACTCAATAACACAGTACTAGTACCTGCTAACTTCTTGTATTGTTTTGGAGAAGAAAACAGCAAAAATTATGGAGATCAAGGCCTTGTTTGATAATTAACTGATTACATTAGTTGTTTGTCATTTGATATTTGGTAAAATTAGCTATTTAGTATTAGCTGTTTATGTGTAAAATGATTTATGAGGACATGACTTTAAAAAAAATTATAAGAGTATGAATATTATATATTTTAGTATTTCGTTCAATATTTTTATTGGAATTTAGATTTTAGATAATAAATTCTACAAAAATTAAGTTTATAACTCTAATAAAAAACATAGAACATATAATAATAATAATATATTATTATTATTATATTATTATTATTATTATATTATTATTATTATTATCATCATCATCATCATCATGATGTAATGAAGAGGGAAGAAGAACATATTCAATTACCTTAAAATATGGTATATATCTAATATCGTTGGCAATTTGAGGTGGAATGTCCTTGAATTCGGGGTCTTTTTTATTAAATTACTATCTATTTGTATATAATAATTTAAGAAAATTATATATTTTTATTAAGTGCCATTCTTACAATGCTAAAGCATCTTGGGAAAAGAATAAACGAAAACCCCATATTCTTTTCTTTCCATACTAAATTTACAGGCAATCATGGTGCACAAAGACGGAAACACAATCACATGACTTATCTAATACAAAAGAATTCAACTCCTTTTATTCCAATTCCTGAAAAGAACATAAAATACGAAATTGCATGAGCTTCATTATTGCATTCACCTCAAATTTTATTCAATTGCCAAACACAAAATATGCAATGTGCATCAAACAAAAACTCATAAATGCAGAGGAAATGGAGGGATGCTAATAAGAGGAGAAGACGAGATCGGCAAGCCGAAACCATCCGAAACTCCTCATCCTCCTTCCATTGCAACCGTAAGGATTATGATTTTGCTAGTCAGAATTAGTGGTATTAATTTGTAATTACACTGCACGCTCAATCTACATTTTCAACTACTGCTCCTCTCCAGGGGTAAAAAGTGTAAGTCAGATCTCTTTTATATTTCCTCCCAAATAACCACCTAGCGTTGGAAAGCTTGTTGAAAGCATTAGAATTGTGATTGCTGAAGTCCCCAGATGCATAGGTAAAGGATTAATAAAAGTATCAAAAGTTTCCAGCAAACCCTGACGACAAGATTTGCGAATTCTATAAGTGAAAAGAAAAACAAATTTCCAAACATCACCAGCATTTTAATAAATAAGAAGACAGCTACAAGATTTATACCATACAAGTCTAAACAAGGGAAAAGAATATGATTTCTTTAGTAAGATTGTAGCACCAAGCTCATCAAATGTTACATGGTAGATACCATTTATGAGATGCTATTTACTAAGAATATTAGATTTCTGAACCCCCAAAAATAAGGTGACATCTATAGGACATCACAACTGATGACAACTAACATGACATACACATCATTACCAAAGTGATAATTCACTCTTGCATTTTCCAAAACAAGAGATACCTTCTCAGTTGGCATCTCAGAATTTTCGGAATCCAATGGTAAATGTCTACTATCTTCTGAGCTTTCCTGATGAATGAGAAAAATATTTGGAGAACAATAGTGTAAACGTATATAGACACATATTATAAAATTTCCACATCCTATGTTATCACCATTCACAAAATAGATGAATAAGATATGTCATTAACCTGCAACAATGTATGGATTTGGACTGCGGTTATTTATGCAATATTTGAATAAGAAACATATTATCACCCTTCATAGAAGTAATGATAGTAATTCTCTTCACATGTTTTGCACCTTAAAGAGTGAAGAATGGGTATAAAAAGATTTCTTAGATCAGTGAAATGAATCAAAAGAACACTTAATAGCTGTTCAAGATACATACTGGTTCATTTTGATCAAAAGTATTCTGCCTCCCACCTTTGGTAAGATTTCTCATAGTACCCTTCAAGATATCATCAGAACCAAATGTAAGTCACACCACAATTGAAGTATCATCACATATTAAAAGATTTGCATCAGAAAATTCTTTAAGAGAGTTGGATTTGGAATGTTCAATATTAATGCCTTCATAAAAGTTTCAGTGAGGAGCATATTGATAACACTCATTGATGCATGAAAGTTTGCAACTTATGGATCATTTGGGAGTTAAAATAAGTATGTTTCCACAAGAACGTTGGCCAATAACCTTAACTACTAATAACCAAAGGCAAGGAATCAATGATATTAAGTACAAAGCTAAAAGTACAATTTTACCAAGATATTCAATTTCAAGCAGGGAAAATGAGTTATATAGACAAACCAGTATCCTGTTGTTTTGGTTAGAGGAAAATTTTTAGCAATTTTAGGAAATCAGTAGAAAAGATGGATGGATAAATGACTAATATCTTCTCAAATGGCCTTCCAATATTTCAGCTTACTAGGTTTATTCCAAGGAATCATCAATCCTGAAAAAAGCCTAGTTATCAATCCCATGCCATTCAAGAAAAAAGTGCTATCAAGAGTGCAAAATGAAAATATCAACCAGTCGTGATGTCTATAAAATCTAATGAATATTGCTAAGAAAATCTAATGAATATTGTTAATAAAATGCATAATCTCAACCTGCATAAGTGCCAAAGAAGAAAATGCAACAAGATATGGTGAATACAAATACCCATTTACTGGAAACAAGTTCCATGAAGAATGTTGGACCATTCAGTGTCAGGAAAGCTGAAATACAGAAACCATCTACAGTAGGAGTGAAAAAACCAACCAAATAAAGAACAAAAAAGTCATCCAAAATCGTCTCAAGCAACCCACTTCACGGAACCTTAGTAATCCCAAATGAAAGGAATAGCAAAGGGGAAAAAAGAAGAATGACGAAGAATAAAAAGAAGAAGATGGACTGAGAGCAGAGAGCACAGAGCAGAGAGAGGCAATACCAACATAAATCAATTAGTTATCTTCAAACGCTCTAGTAAAGGAGCTGGTGAAAAATTAGTTGGTTGGGTTGAATCAGCCAACCCAACCAGCTCCTAACCAAATACATAAAGAGCTTATTGACATGGATCAAACAACTAATTTAAGTCAAACAGCCAAAAAAAGCTGAAAAGTTGTTAACCAAACACGACCCAAATCCCCTTAACTGACTATTTTGTATTCCTTTTATGAAAGGCGAAGTAAGCTTGAACGAGACAAAGTTTTGATATTTCTTCCACTTAACCTCATAAATAATATGGATCTTCATATGTGCCCAAACCCTCTAATTAAGTGCTTATTGATATAGCAATTTCTAGTCAATCACAAAACTTTACTATACCGCACTACAACAGAAGACACATTTAGCATGAAAAATTTTGACGCTAAGTCTCACAAAATCGTCACTAATACTTATTCATGATGATTTATATTTTTGCAAAAATCGTTGCAAAATTTTCGTAGCTAAAAACTATATGCGACGTTTTCATCAAATTGTCGCTAATACAATTTTGCTACAAATAATTTTTATAGTAACAAATTATAGGCGATGTTTTACTATTTTGTCACCAATAAGTTTGGGCTATGCTTCCATTTCCTTGCTAAAAATTATTAGCTACGTTTCTAAAAATGTAGCTAAAAGTTTTTAAATACATTCACTAAAAACTTTTAGCTACAAAATGGAAGTGTAGCGAAAACTTATTGGCAACGTTTTTAGAAAGTCAAATATTTTTAAGGACATTTTGTAATTGTAAATATACATTTAAAATTACAATTTAACTAAATGTTATATCATGTAGATTGTAATTATTAGTGGGATTTTTAATAGATATTATTATATGTAATTTTTAGATGTTGTACAATATGCAAAAATATATTAAAAAATAATGAAAAATTAGAAACATTTTATATAGAAATTAAAATATCATTAAATATGGTCACGTATAATATGTTAATTACAATTTGAAAAATACTTAGATACATAATAAAAATACTAATGTTAGTTGAATGACTAAGAATCGTTTTCATCTTCACAATTTACACAATTTGAGTTAAGTATATTTTTGACCAACTTTTTAAGGTTGGCCAACTTTTTTTAATTATGTTCTAATTTAGCATGAAGCGACTGGTTATCTTCTTCAAGACATTGAACATACTATGGTCTTGATAAGGATGAAGAAGTTGGCTTTGGCCTAAACCCAAGACCTTTGATGTAGCAAGATTGTGTTCCACCATAGTTGTATATGTGTTTAGCCTCTAACGGCATCCATATGAATGATTTGATCGAACTCTACAAGTGGTGTAGAGAGGGTGGCCACAGGGACTTAGGAAAGGTGATCCACTGTCACCGTACCTCTTTATAATTAGTATAAAGATCCTATCCAGAATCACCCTACTGAACATTGTCAAAAGAGCTTGAATTCAAGTTTCACCACAGGCGTGTTAAACTAAGAATATCTCAAATTTCCTTTGTTGACGATCTACTCATACTATATTGGAAAGCTCCAATATATACCCTAGAAGTATTATAGCATGCCTAGGGTGTATTAATAAGTAAACATAATGAACTAAGTGTATCTAAGTATAGTAAGAGACATAATGATACTTAATGTAAAAGACATGGGGAATGGGTAATTTGTTTGCTTCAGCATAGACGTACGTACTCAGACATGAAATATATATAGGAATGAGTGTTAATTCATGTAGGTCTAGGTTATAGGAGTGAGGTACAAGGAACATTTGCAGAGACCAAAGCCAACAACTAGGAGTAAAAGTATCTTTAGATATGTCTTTTAATTAAAGAATGGTTGTCTAAGTAATAAAGGAAATTGTATGTTTTCCTTTTGGATTAACATGTAAATATAAAGACATTATACTACTTTTAAATGATAATGTTAACTTAAATGAAATTTTATAATATGTTTATGTATAGAATTGAATAGAAAGATGTGTAATAAGAGTCCCTATAAATGAATAGAAAAGTATGCCATGATTGTTTATATAGGAATTTGGTTGTCAAGTATGTGGATAGTTGTAGGTTCCGTATAGGAGGTGTTACATATATGGAGCCACTTCTGTCTCAATTAATCTCCTCCTTAACTCGTTGGAGGTATTGAAAACTATATCAAGTTTAGCCTTCAACCCCTCTAAAAGTTCTTTCTTTATGTCTACAGGCACTCACCCTAGTGTAGGTTTACTAACTACTTCTATGGGATTGAATCTACAACAACTCCTATTTAAATATCTTGGGGTACCTATCACAACTAGAAAGCTCACTACTTCTGATTGCTCCCCTTTACTGGATTATGTTCAAAGGAGATTACACTTTTGGTATAATAGAGCTCTATCCTATAGAGCGAGGTTGCAATTGATTATTTCTATCGTAAGCAATTTTTACACATATCGTGCTCTCATCTAGCTTGTCCAAAAAGAGTAATGAAAATTATTAATAAGTTGATAAGAGATTTCCCATAGAGTGGTTCAAGCAGTAAACTCAAATTTCCTAGTGTCAAGTGGGTTAATATTTATTTACCAAAACAACATCAAGGATTAGAGATCATTTCCATTCGGAAGATGAGCTAAATTATGTTAACCAAAAGATTGTGGAAGCTAAGTACAGATAAGGATAATATATGGATGAAATGAATTCATTTTTTTTTTCCTAAAAAAGGAAAGCATGTGGATCATTGAGGTTAGGCACAATAGCTAATGGTCTTTAAGATAGATAATACACACAAGAGATATGTCACAACCTTACTTAAAGCATAAAATATGGAATGATAAGTGCATAAATTTATGATTTGATAATTTGCATTTTCTTAACCCCTTATATAAACTTAGGGAGTTCCAATCCCTTAAAACCATAGTCCTAACTCAAACCAAAATGCAAATGCTAATCATAGACAATAATTGGGGTTGACCTTTCTACTCTTCTAGGGGATCTAATGACATAAAAGAAATATGCCTAACTACTCTCCCGATCATTCCAAAGAAGATTGCATCTTATAAACAGATGATAAGTCCTTGAAATTCATTAGTGCATCATATAAGAAGATTCTAATAAGATCACCTATGCTGAATGAATGGAGTAAGCTAGTATGGGACTCTGATCTATTACCACCCTATTCATTCATACTTTGGCTTATAACTTTCAAGAAACTTGGAACTAAGGACAAGGTCAAAATTTCCCTAGCAAACACCAAATATGCTTTATGTGCAATTGCAAATGAGGACCCTATTCATTTTACTTCAACTGTGGATACTCATCCTACTTATGGAATCAAATTTTGAATCTTTTTAATCTATAATGCATCTTTTTAGACTAGTCATACACACTCATACGGCCTTCCAAACTTTAGATTCATAGTAAAAGGGATATGAGATTGTTTATATTGAGTTTTAGTGTGCTAGTACACTTAATCTAAAGGGAAGGGAATACTTTGCTATTTAAAGACCAAGTTGTTAATATTGGAGATGACTTGAAGAAACTCATCTTCAAGATTAGTGTAAGGCCCCAACATATACCCTAGAAGTATTATAGCATGTCTAGGGTGTATTAAGAAGTGAGTATAACAAATGAATTAAGTGCATCTAAGTATTGTAAGAGACATAATGTTACTTAATGTAAAAGATTTGGGAAAATGGGTAATTTGCTTGTTTCTACATGAACATACCTCTATAATTTGGACATATCTTGGTCTGTAGACCTCCAAATTGGATAATTATAATTGTGAATTAATCTAGAGACATAGATATAAAATTTTATGAAGGAATCGAAATTTTATTATGCCTCTAAGATTTTTGAATTCTGGCTTGAAGTTGAGTTATGGCTGTTGTCCCTGTTTTTGAACAGCCTGTAGTGTTTTAGGTATGACCCCTCAAATAATTAACCAAACTGCATGAAATTTATTACATTAAAAAATTAAGACATAAGGAATGAAATTAATTTATAAGATTGTAGGCCAATGTGGGAGGTAAAGGAAGAAGAAGGACCAATATGCAATTTTTCTAAAGTTAACACATGGACCAATTGGATTAAGGCATGTGTGACCAATAATAATAAAGCTTGTGTATACAATAGGAATTAAGCATATGTGTGAGTCTTGAAAGTTCTAGAATGGGGATATGGAGAGGGCAGATGCACAACATTCTAGGTTTCTATGGTCAGATTTTTCTCCTCTCCATTTCACCTTCTTCATCCCATCATTTTTCATGTAAGAAATCAAGCCAATCTTAAGTAGAAATCAAAGTAAAAGTTAGGGATTTTCTCTTCGCCTTTATCTCTTCTTAATTTGCTTATGAAGGAATGAAATTATAAGGTTGGAAGTGGGATTGAGAGGTATATTTTTGGTCAGTCAAGCAAAGCCAAAGAGGAAGGGGAGGGAAGGCAATAGAAGACCTACTTTGTCAATTTTGAGGTTTGGGACTTCACTTAGTTGATTTCTGTATTTGTGTATGATTGAATGGATATAAAGATTCATTTGGATGTGTAATTGTTTCTGGGATGTTGCTTTGGTGTTATTTTGGTGTTACTTTGCATGAACTTGGTTGTATAAGACAAGAGAGTATCATGTAGTGGAATTCTATCTAGGGTTTATTTGAGTCGGTCACATTGTTTGAGTTATAACTCAGTCTAAGACCTCAAAATTGTGTGATTTAAGTTACATATGAAACCTAAGACATAAAGATAAATATCTCTAGAAGGGACTCTAACCTAATTCTAGCTCTATGATCTTTAAAATTGAGATTGAAAAAGGTGAACTGATGTTGCCCTTGTTTTGGAGCAGCTTGTGATATTTTGATTCTATCTCAAGATTTAGAAGTCCAACTACTCTGATTGTTAGTTCTATAGACACTATAAACATATAGGAAAAATTTTTTAGAAGACCTAGAAACCCAGTTCTGACTTTTTCTATATGAATATTAAGGAACAAGTAAAGGTATGCATGGAGAGAGTTTCTGTCACGACTGTGGCACTGTTTTCATTTTCAATTTTTATGAAATCTTATCCTAACCTTTTTGAATGTTTATAAAACCTTTCAAACACCTACAAATAAATGAAATAGGACTTACCATGTGTGTGAATTGGGTGATTAAACATTGAAAGTTAATATTGAACATAATGCATGCCAAAGAAAACTTACATGTACATAAATGATTGGTATGTATATTTATTGCTCATATATGTATAATGTGATTATACAAGTGTGATTTTGACACCCTTCTAATGTTGGTAAGTTATGACTTGCATGTATGAACATAGATACGTATTTTATGACTTGAAATGTATATCATTTGACTTGTCAATATATGAATTGTAACTGCTTTATTATCTTGGTTGTGGATAAATAGACATATCTATAGGATTACAATGCAGCTGCTATAGTTTGACACTACCAGTGTCCACAGTTCGATACCATCAGGCATCCAAAACACCCGTTATTCACACCCACATAAAATGTGTAGGCCTAACACAGAAGTAATGTAAAGAGATATAAATAAGAAATACAGTATGACAACATAAATAATCAGTATATGAATGAGCATTTGCATTTGTATTGATAATTTGTATCATTGAGTGTTGAATATCAATGTTGGAGTTTTGAAGGTGAATTTATGGTATATGAAAAAAAAATATTGAAGCATGTTTGCATTGTTTATTTGGTTAAATATGCCATCATTATTTGTATTTGTGCGATGTTCATGAATGTATGTGCTTGGTGGATGGCTGCTGTGAGTGGTCATCCAAACTAAGTATTTCTCCACGAAGTTTTCAAGCTTAGCATGAGTGTTAATCCATGTAGTCCAAGTCATAGGAGTGAGATACAGGGAACATCTGCAGGAACCAAGGCCAACAAATAGAAGAAAAAGTACTTTTGGAAGGCGTTTTTAATTAAATATGATTGTACATGTAATGGTTAAAGGAAATTGTATGTTTTCTTTTAGATTACTATGTAAATGTAAAAATGTTTTACTACTGTTAAATGATATTGTTAAGCATTGGAGAGTTTTGTAATGTGTATATGTATAGCATTGAACCCAAATGCATATCGTGAAAGTGTGCACAAAAAATTGGTTGCCTTATGTGTGGATGGTTGTAGGTTCTGTATACAGGTGTTACAATTAAGATGGCTACTATTGCACATGTGTCACCAGAATTGTGTACTAAGCTATCTTTTTAATTTATCCCTAACTCTGTTTATGTTAAAACTCTTAGATTTAGTTTTGGAATGCTTAGTTGCAATATGTTGCTTGCTTAAGGCTAAATTCTCTAGTTAGCACTTATACTTGTTATTTTTATAGCTAAATTCTCCAGTTAGGACTTATACTTGTTATTTTTATATCGATAAATTTTACTTAATTTCCTTTAAAAAGGAGGTGTTAGAACCTTTATTTTATTTATTTGATTAAAATTAAATTCTAATTTTAATTAGAATT
The DNA here is from genome assembly GCA_025629825.1 of Erythroxylum guanchezii. Lineage (NCBI taxonomy): Eukaryota > Viridiplantae > Streptophyta > Magnoliopsida > Malpighiales > Erythroxylaceae > Erythroxylum > Erythroxylum guanchezii. Next base: position 28,555,275 of record JAOTAX010000003.1, on the reverse strand, counting down.
ATAATTAATGCTAATTAAATATTAATTAATCCCAAATAAGATTTAATATTTCATATTAGTCCGTATTTATTAAATATCTTATATTTAATCCTAAAATTTCTTAATCTTTACAATCAAGTACAATTTGATTAAGTTAGCTTTTTCTCTTACCGACAGTTATGTGTGACCTATTAAATTCCTAAATATATTAGCAATGGATTTAAATTATAACCTTAAATCATATTAGGAATTATATAAATTAAACTCTTTTAATTTATCTTTAATTTTCTAATTACATAGTTTATATCTATAGATCAAGATTGATATCTAGCAATGTGTTATGACCACCCAAATATTAGGAATGTTAAAATAGTTATATAAAACTTTTTATGCATAATTTTTCATATAATTCAATCCTTTTATCACGCAATTTCCTAATTAGACATAGAGCATATAATTAATGTCTACTTTATTTGACTCCAATCATATTGGTACATACCATTAGTAATTAATTTTATTAATGACATTTGAAAAATATTTTCAAAATATCATTACACCTTAGCCAAAGATTTTGAAAACTGATAGTAATAAAAAACAATGAAATATTCTCCCTAATCACTTTAGGATGAATAATTCTATATTAATCACTCAACTATCTATATATAACAATGATGACAATCTAGATAAAATCTCGTTGATGCGCAAAGTTTGGAAAGGTCAAGTAGTACGCAGTTTTATCCCTAACTAGTAAAAAGACTATTTTCAAATGACCCATGTAAAAAATAAATAAATACTTAACAAATAATCATAATACGATAAATAATAAATAAATAATATCAATAAATAATAATTATAACAACAATAGTAGTAGTAGTAGTAATGGTAGCAGTAATAATAATAATAGCAATTGTAGTACTAATAATAGCAGTAGTAGTAATACTAATAATAATCAGGATAAGTAGAAAAAACTTAGACTAAATTCCTAAGAAATAAGTACTACAAATTTAAAAGTTTAGGCTAATTATAAGAGGAAAAATGCTAAAAGACCTATGAGACTAATAAGGCTATCTTTATATGAGATCCTTAATTTGTATCATAATACACCAAAGTTTTCTATTGCGAGTCACGTCCCCGATAAGTTTTAGCAGTGTCATATCATTCTTTACCCCCCCCCCCCCCAATTCTTTTTAGGCCTTCTTTTTTTTTTCCTCTTATAGTCTCTAAATATAATATTCTCGCATCTTCTCATTGGAGCATCTGGATGTCTCCTCTTAACATATTCAAACTACTTAGGCCTTGTCTTTCTTAACTTTTCAATAATATTAGCCACCTTTATATTAGTTGTTGAAATAAAAAAATAATTTCCTACTCTTTAAAACTTTAATTTTGTAGAAATAGCAAGTAAGGTCAAGATCCACAGAGACTGGTTATATAATTTGAAGTTTTAGTAATTAAATAATTTAATAATCTAAAATAAGACAAATGCAAAAATTATAATACAAAGAAAATGATAAGAAAAATTCCAGCCAAGATATATCTCATTATTAATTCCATTTAGTTAATCATCGAATAGAAATATAAATTTCCTTCTCAAATGAAAAGGTTATGAGTATTAATAAGTTCTAATACTTTGCTTTTCCTTAATTATAATTTAGATGAGAATTGATTCATAAATAAATCTTGTTATCAATCAATCCTAAATTAGCTTTTAGGATTTAGATTGTAAATAGCTTTAAAAATTAGAAGAGCCACCATTTTCACCCAATAATACTTGAATTGAATTATTTAAGGTGGATTGAATATTTTCACAAATGCAATTTCAATTATTTAATTTCATCGAGTGAATTGGATTTCGACTTTATTGGATCTAATAAACATGAATGGGTTTAAAGATCTTGATGGAAGTATTTATTTGATAGAAATAAGGCGTCAATATTTAATCCAAATAAAATCTCAAGAATACAAAAAAAATTTAAACATTTAAGAAGAGAAAAACAATTGAAGAACAATTCTCACAATTTTATTGAATCAAACCTAGATAAGCCTGACTAGAGCAAGGATTTTAGCCACTCATGGCTTGAGACAAAAACAATAAAATAAAGAGAGAATTCTAAAAATTGAGAAAAGCTAAAGATGCCTAAACTATTGAAAGGCCCTCCTATTTATAGGAAAAGAGGAGGGTAAAACCCTAGGCTAAAATGGGAAACAAATCCCATTAATTAAAATTAAATTAAATTAAATTTAAATACACAAAAAATCTCATCAAAATCAGAAAATAAAATCTTGAAATATATCTTCTCTCACTTATACAGATATTTAGGTTTACTACAGAAATTCCAATTTAAGCTTCGAGAGTGCCACGCCTAAGTGCAGAAACGCGATTTAAAATCAGTCTGACTAGCCAATCTGAATTTTGCTCCAATTAATCTTCAATTTCCTTGATTTTGACTCAATCTTCACCAAATCCTTGATTTTCCACTAAAAAGATAATTATGAAATTAATACTACAAAATCAATTTAATTTGTCCTTTACCATTATATTTATCAATTTAATTTGCCCTTTATCAATTTAATTTGTCCTTTACCATTATATTTATGACCTTATCTCTTATAGTAAGGTTGTACATCTAATGGAGAATCCTCCTCTCCATCACTGTTAGCTCATAACTACCTAACTATTTGATAGGCTAATACTTTCCCCCATAGAGCATGCTCGACCTAATTACTAGATGATAGAATTTACCTTTAAGCTTAAATGATATCTTCTTGTCACATAAAAATCTTGACACACTTCTCTATTTAAGTCATCCTGATCTAATCCAATGAACTATGTTTCCATAAATTTATCCATTGCTCTCGATGAAAGATCCTAAATACTTAAAACACTCATTTTGTGGTATAACTTCTGAACCAATCTTTACCTCCACATTGGTAGCCACCTTATGTCCCAAAAAGTTACACTCCATATACTCTATCTTAATCCTACTCAATCTAAATCCCGTCAACTCTAAGGCATCCCTTTAAAGTTTAAGCTTGACATTCACGCCTTTTTTTGTCTTATCCACTAAAACAATGTGATTAGCAAACAACATACACCAAGGCTTATCCCCTTGGATATTCTTGGTGAGCTAATCAATCACTACTGCGAACAAAAAAGAACTCAAATAGGAGCCTTGGTGTAGCCTAATATCGATAGAAAAATGCTCTGTATCTCATCTTATTGTCCTTACTCTAGTTTTTACACCTTCATATATATCCTTAATAACTTGTGTATAAGTCATAAGAACTCTCTTTACTTCTAAACACCTTCATATGATTTCCTTAGGTGCCCTATCTTACACCTTCTCTAAATAGCGCATGCTATATACTCTTGACTATTATAGGTTATAAATAGTATCAAAACATAGCAATATTTATATGTGATACTTTAGATATCTTAAGTTAAAGGGTCATTTATTCAATCATCATAATGAAAATTTCCATAAAAATATAAGTAGTGCTCTAAATAAAATTCTCGTATCTAGTCTATTCAATAAATTTGTTCTCTAACAAGCACTCATCTATTTGTTTAAGTGTCTTTATACTTTAGTTTATAACATCTACTACTTCCTTTATAAGGAAGAAATAATATGTGAAAGTCTTTTTACGCTATATTATTATATAGTCTTAATAGAATAATTAATAAAAACAATTTAGATCAAATAATAAATTAATGTAATATAAATCTCATTGTTAAGATATCATCATAATTTTATTTTCAATGGACATTTATTCCATTAACTTTATCTTATACATTAATTAATTAAACAAATATTCATAGATTAAAAAATACATTTAAATAATTATGTCACTAAAACTACAATCAAATAATTAATTGTAGGCCATAAACTAATAGAGTTACTGTCACAACTATTAAACTCATATACAGAGAGTGTATACCACTGTTTGACTCTACACATAAAAGAATTGGGGCTTGGAAAAATAAAACTCTATGTTATGCTAGGAGACTCCAATTAATATCTTTGGTTCTAAATAACCTCTCTATATATTGGAGTCTCATCTCTTCTTACCTTAAAGTTTCATCAAAGCCTTTAAAAGGATCCTTAAGAACTTTCTCTGGTTTAGAAACAAGTAATCATTAATAGCCAAAATGAGTTGGAAAGAGGTATGTCTACTTAAGGATCAAGGAGAACTTGGAATAAAATCCATAAGAGACACCAATAAAGTTTTATTTACTAAAAGAATATGGAGGCTCTTAATGATTAAAAATCTTTATGGGTCCAATAGATACACACTTCCTTAAAGGGGACAACTTTTGGAATATGAAAAATCAATCCTGAAAATTTATAGACCACTAATTAGATGTTGAAGCTAAGAACTTTTATCTCCAAAGAAATAAAAGTGGAGATTGGTAATTGGAAAAAGGAGTAACTTTTGGTTTGATAATTTTAAAAAACTATGGTCCTCTCTATTTGCTTCCTGAATTCAACATACTTCAGAATTCGATTCTTATCCAGCTAGATTTAAATAAATTATTAAGGAGGAAATGTATCATTATTATCATATGGGCTTCTTAGCAGTCATAGATTCTATCCCAAACCACAGTCATGATCCAAATAGAGAGATTTAATTATTTGCTTGAGATATAATTATAAATTCTTCACCAATAAGTCTTGCTTATATTTGTTTAAAAGCAAGTTGTCGTTTGGAGAAATTTTGTTTGGTTTAATAAAAATCTAAAAAAAGGATCATTTATTCTTTGGTTAGCAATCAAAAAGAGATTCAAAACTATAGGCAAATTTAGTTAGGATAATAATGGAAATTAGCATTCTCTTGCTTGAAAACTTTGATCATATGCTCTTACAATGTAGCTATACAAGCATCATATGGAACTAATTCTAAGTTTATGCAGATTACAATGTCAAGCTAAAAACTGTCCTAAGAGATAAACTGGTCCTATGGGGTTAAACATTAGAACAAAAATGATACAACCATCTTTAAACTTAGTTTAAGCTACTGTGTTAATAACATTTAGAGAGAAAGGAACATTTTAACATTCCAACATGCTGAATATGATATTCATTGATCAGGTTCATACTTTTTAGTAAGTAAAGTTATAATTGCAAATGGAATACATTTAGAAAGTAGTGATTATCTTAAAGTTAGTAAATTTCCATTAACCTCTCAAGTTTAAGAAGAGTAAGTGCCAATATATGCAGAATATGCCTCAAACTCATCAAACTTCAAGTTTTGTCTAAAGACTTTAAATCACTCCTAAGCTTCATCTCAATAGTGTTTTCCTCAGTTAGAGACTCTAAAGCTCTTCTGTGCAAGTTTATTTGCCTCTAACTTATAGGAAATTGTTGAATTGGAAACTTGTTATAGTTTAGTATTTTTCAAGAAAAGAATAACTGCATTAAGTAAAAAAGCAAATTTGGGGTAGGAGGACCTAAAACTAGATATAAGATATAACTAGAGTCTTGTTAGGAGAAAGCAAACTCACACCAATAAAAATTACAAGTAACTAAATACAAAGCTAGTAAAGCCAAAACTAGATAGGATTAGGAGCCAAAGAGCTAAAATGATTACAAGTTAATGATTTCCCATGATATGGCTAAATCATTACTTACAAGAATGATATATCTAGTACTTTACAATAGGTCAGAGTAAATAGGCTAACTTGTGCATTAAAACATACTAGAATTCCTTTCCTTTCATAATGCACAAACATGTGATAAATAAGGGAAATATTGAAAAGACATAAGTCACCTTTGTGTGTGAATCTAAATTGATTTGCCCATAAGATGAGATGTGTCTAAAGTCGACATTAAATTAGAATTTCCATAAGTAAAGAGAGTGGCTCCATAATTCTAAGGAAAAGTTGCAAAAATGGGGCAGGTGGTTAATGCTTTCAAAGTATTAATTACAAAGTTTACAAATCATATTAGCTTGAATTTCTTTTATTCTTTCCATGGTTTCTAAGCTTTGCCTGATTGCTAACCAGAGGACAAAGAAAGCTTTGGGTGAACTATTTAGAAACTAGATCAACTTTCACTAAGTGACTTTTGGGCAATGATCCTTAAGGGGGCTTTAAGTACACTTATTAAAAATCTTTTAAAGCTATGACACCTACATTCATGTTGATCTATCATATTCATGTTACGACTGTAATTGAGAATATTTTTTATGATAGAGGCAGACCCTCTATACGTCTAACACCATTCTCCATCAATTATACTAAGATTCACCCTAAATTAGATATTTCTAAAATGGTAATTTCTTTTTCTTTAGTTACACCATTATGCTTTGGAGTGGCATGAACTACCTTTTTATATTTGATTATATGCCCTAATCAATATTTTTCAAATTTCTTTACTATTTATCCACCGTTGTTGTTAATAGAAAGACAATTCAATGAGATACATTTCTCTCTTTCCATAATGATATAAACTTTTTAAATATTTAAGAACCTATCTTTCATCTTCAAAGCAAATGCCCATACCTTTTATGAAACATCATTTATCAAATTAACAAAACATCTATTACCTTACAAAGTTTCTATATCAATGGGATCACACAAATGAATAAAACTAAATCATGATAATTCTTTTTATGTTAATTTAAAAATAGCTAGGAAACAAATATTTAATCCTTAAACTTTGTTAAAGAGAACATTAAATTCCTTGAAATTGTTTTCCTTAATTTTAACCTTAAAATGATAAACAATGAGCATTTAAGTATAAATTTAGGAATAAATTTAAGAACTGCAACAAACATCTTCCAAATTTGATGTAATAATAATTCAAAACATTTGTATGGTGTCAATATTCATATTATATATCAAATTAGTAGTAGAATTAGAAAACTCTCCTTAAAGGAACCATTTTTATTGTAAAAGAAAGAAAAATATAAAAACAATATAATAAAGTAAGAAAAAGAATTCTAACACAAACCCAACTAATCTATCATTAACCTTCTCACTCAAATACTTAAATCTGTACACCTAAAAATAAACCAACCATTACAAGTAACTATAATTACCCGTAAGTTAAAGCCTTCAAACCCCAAAGCTTTAATCCTTCACTCTACTAATATCAAGACCTTTATAAAGGTCATTGTTCCCATAAATAAGAAATGAAAGTGAGATAGAAAATATCAAAATCACAAAAGTGTTCTTTATATAAGGTTAAAGAGTTAATCGTTATCAAAGATACAACATATTTTCCAAAAAAGAGGTTGCAAGACTTTAATACTGTGCAATTTCATTGATGGCATAATAAGTTTATTGTTGTTTATGTTTTTGTAGAAGGAAATTGATGATATAGTTATAAGTGACTAAAATTAATTAGGTGGATTTGGAGTCAACAAAAGTGAGGAGAAGAAGAGAATAGAGAGAGTTGAAAGGTGTCTTGTCATTAAATCTTATATTACCATTTTCACCTTTTCTTAACAATAGAAATAAGTTAATATTTTTTTTGCGATCACGTATTACACACTCATATATCAAAATTTACCATCCTTTCTTGCATATATAAATTGATTATTTATGCCATAAATCTAGTTAAGAACCATAGTGAATTATATTCAAGTCATTTTTGATCATCTTCACTTAAATCTTGTAGAATAAGGTAGACTAGATTCATGATTAGTGTATAGAACCAATAACATTACTGGCCTTTAAAAACATAATTAAAATTTAGGTACCAAATATGTTCTAATAACCATTTATATCTAAGGCATAAGTGAAAACAAAAATTTTACGTAATGAAACATGTCACACATTTTTCAAAATCAGCATATATCCTTCATTTGTCTAAATACAAACTTTAATAATACCCATTGTATAGGCATAACTAGTATTGTCTATTGTACCATAATTTCCTAGTTTGGATGTAGTGGAGACATCATTTGTAAGTGTAGCATGGTAGAATACTATCAAATCAATAATCAAATATAAATGTACTGCTATTCTTATCATTCACCTTTTAATTTTTCTCATCATTGTGTTCATTTTAGAAAAGTTATAGTTTCTTTTTACAAGTAACTTCTTCTTGTAGTAATAACATGTAAAAGTTTCTTTTGATTATAACATGCCTTTGGATTTATGAAACCCTTTAAAACTTTTATATTGACTCTTATCTTTATTTGTTATGATTAAGACAAGATTTTGTGAAGTATTAGTACCTATATCTTTCTTCTTAGCCTCCTCATTATATAAACTACCATTTGCAAATGGTAAGGACAAAGCACCACTTATAATAGAGTTATTAAGAGACATTACTAATTACCAAACTTTCTTAATCATTTGGTAAAAGTTTAAGAATCATAACACCTATAATTCATTATCTTTGATATTTTCATGATGCTCAACTAATTTATCAAATCTTAAAAATAACTCAAGTATTTTGTAATCGTTTGTCCATCTAGATATATATGTCCACTTTGGTCATGTGATAGAATATTTAAATAAAGGGACAGAGAAGTTTTTTTTTTAAATTTATAGGTTTATATATTGTATACCCTTTTTTTATTGACAAAAAATGTAGATAGAATAATGAGACTGAAACTTAATCATTCATGATTCACATATTAAAGAGTAGCATATATTACATATTATATTATCATAAGAGGAGCTTACTTAATATCAATTGTTTTCTCCAATATCACCATTACTAATTGTTGAAATGGCTAATTTTTTTTGTTTTGAAAGATCTTTTAGGTTTTTTTAGTATAGATAGACCACGTATGAGTTGTGGGAAGTTGGTTAGACATATTAGAGAGTTGCTAAGATCCTTAAGAAAGTAAAGAGTATATGTTTGCATTATATAACACATATTGAGCTACTATTCATTGGTGTAAGAGAATAAGTTTTTGAGTTGTTTAGTTGTTATAATTAAGAAATTGATTTGATACACTTTGTGATGGTTAATTTTTACTTTGAATAAGATTGTAAAGGGTTACTCTTCACCCATAGCAATACAAGATGATTGTAAGAATTTCTCTTCACTCGTGACAAAAAAGATGTTGCCTAGAGGAATATTCTTTACCCGTTTAAGGAATAATTAAGATATGAATTTCTATGCGAACTTGAGGAGTAGACGTAGACCAAGAGTTGTTTGATTAAACTACTATAAATCAATTTTATCCTTCTTCTCTACTCTCTTCCATCAATTGTTGTGATTATCATATGTGAATTTGCTACAATCATTTATTATAATAGATAAATCATTCATTAGTTCACAAATAAGCAAAAAGTGAATATATAATTCACCTTTCTCTTGTGTGCCATCTAAGGACCAATAATAATTAGTTTTATGATTATCTTATGACTAGGTCAAGTGAAATAATGTTAGAATATGGCCTAATATTAAGTTATCTAATTATGGTTAAGCTCAATTAAGAATTAAATAATAATTTTGATCGTTCACTCAATTATATGATGAATGTACCGAATTAAATTATAATATAAATTAGTTTTCCTACATAATAAAATTTATGATTAAGATATGTTAATTAATTCATCAAAAGCATATATAAACAAAAAGGAGTTAAGAGAAAAAAAAATTCATTTAGAGAGGGATTTGTAGCATGTCAATTTTAACAACTGTTTAAGATATCTATTTATATTTTATATTATAAGAATTATGTGTTTAAAATTTTGCGATCAAAGTCTTGTTTGGAGCAATTAAAATTTCTGACCTTATAGAGGGTGAGAAATGCGAGAATAAGTGATTAGATGCTCAGTTTATCCATCTCTTCGTTCTTTTTCGCTTTGTTGTTTTATATTGTGCCCACTTTAGTCAACGAAGCAAAAGTTCAGGTCCTGAACTCGTTGGTTTGGTTTGTTCAGCTAAGCTGTCTGTAAATGAAAATTGGAAGTAATATGAGTACCCTTGAAGTGTCTGCTTGTATGTGTTTCATCGAAAACTATAAAAATTAAAAAGTCTGATGTCAAATTCTTAAGCTCTTTCTTTCCAGAAAAAAAGGAAATAATCTTAAGCTGTTTTCTTGTTTTGAACTGCTTTCGCCATCTCAAAATCAAGCAATACAGAAGCGTGAATCGACTATTATGACGTTTTGAGGGTGTACAAGAGTGCCTATGAGGAAGTGTACACCAAATGAATCTGGTTTTACTTTCTATGTATACAATACCTTTAGCATCTGTGACCATTTCTTTAGTCACACCTAGAATCCTTGCGTCAGAAATACAAATTATTAGATTCTTCTCTTAATAGATCTGTTATATAGATAACGTCAGATCCAAGTTGCAGTACCGCTTCAGTTCCTTGCTAGAATGATTGGTAAATGAAGGCATTGGATTGATCATGCCTTGAATTGTAATTTGTGGTAAAGATCATATAATCTGAACCAAATATTAAGACGGATCGGTATTACTGAGGTACTAATTTATTAGATCTTAATAATAAATAATAAATTGCGGAGCAAACTGGATGGCTCTGGAAAGAACAATTACCCCCGCACTGGTCTTAATTGGTCTGGTTGTGATTTGTGAAGTCTAGACTGGTAGTTGCTGTTTTCAATTAATTCACTAAACTAAGGGGTTGTGTGTTTCCGTTTTTTTCTTCCATTTTTTGTTACCGTTTTTGTAAAAAGAAAAACAGGTCAGTAAAACGTGTTTGGTTTATTCTGTTGTGATTTTTTGTTTCTAAAAATAAAAAAACCACAACAGTTTTACAAAAACCAAAAAACATCGTTTCTCTGAATTTTGACAACGTGTTTTCTTCAACAGAAAAACAACATATCCCTATTATCTATCTAGATTAGTAATAATAATAATAATAATAAAGTAAAAAATTTATAATAATAATTAATCATTAATAATAATAATAAGATAATTAATTTGGTATAATAAAATTAATAATATTAATAATAGTAAGTAGAAA
>JAOTAX010000003.1:28515182-28535985 GCA_025629825.1 Erythroxylum guanchezii | reverse complement strand
CTAGTCCAGAATTTACCTCGAAAAATTTCAGAAAAATTCCTAAAATTCTCCAATATTAGAAAATCAATAATGGCACTTTCCAAATAAATTTTCAAAATCAATAACCCATAATTCTCACCCCATTCACAATTAAGACCAATATACCGGGAAAGTCAATGTATGCATGTACAAATAATTTCATGTGAAACCAATTCATTTTTCACAATACATGTATGTCACATAATGCATAAACAAGTAATTGCATTACTAAGCTCTCATTGTTAACCCATATTTACTATTTTACCCTTCCCGTTGGTACCGGGATGTTACAGTAGAACTATTTTTAGATACACTTTTTCCATTTCTCTACCTTCCCTTCCAAATAATCTTCTATTCCTCTCCTTCCATATAAAGTACACCACTACGACAATGCAAATTTTCAGGGCTTTATAATCTACACTCTTTGCCTTTTTAGTGTAGTAACCCTGTCTGTCATTTCTTTCCACTTCTGAGCTAGAATTATGATCCTCAAACCTAATTGAATTCTTTTCTAGATATGTTTCATGTACCTTGAATTTAAAAGCAAAGGATCCACTGACTCCCTCTATGTATTGCATTATTCATAGTTAAGATTCTATATATTAAACTTCAATCTGTTCTTTGTGTCTAGTCTCCCTGTTACTCCTAACTAAAGGATAAAGGCACGTGCAGGTAAGATGTTAGCTTCCCAGACCACATTCTTCCACTTAACTCTTTTTGTTGGATCTTTTTGTAGATATTTTTTGCATGATTTGGTGATGAATTTCTTAATGCTACTCACTACCTTCTTTATCTCATCATTCTTTATTGTTCAACAAATTGGCATATTATTCATTAGAACTTCCACTTCTTTGTTGCTGTAAAAAAGGGCACTGCCACTGGTTATCACTAATGAATTTACTAACTTTTGTGATTGAACTAATCATTAGTTTAAGATGTTGTAATTTCTATACTCTGTGCAGTGGTCCTTTTGGATGCCATTTATCAAAACAAAAGTTTTCCCCATTTCCTATGCTACTTTTACTCAAGTCTTGCATTGATAGTTGTGCATTAGTATGTATTTTTCTAAGTATTTGGCATGTGTTTCTTGCATAATAGGTTAGTATTTTTGTATTTTAGGACTTATTTTGTGTGTTTTTATTTAGTTTGATCTTCATGGTTGTTTTTTTGTTTTTGACGTTGGTTTAGGATAAGAATTGATCATTTTGGTGTAGAAATGAAAGGTGGACACCGTTATGATTGAGTTAGGGACCAAGCAAAGATAAGAGAAGTGGAGCTGCTGAAGAACAAGAACCCACAACCGTAAGAAAGGGCACGTTTCCTATGAAGATAAGAGAAGTGGAGCTGTTGAAGAACAAGAACCCACAATCATGAGAAAGGGCATGCTTCCCACGATCGTGGGAAATCTATGAAGAAAGTTTCTATCACATTAACCCACGATCGTGGGAAGCACAAGGATAATTCCCACCATCGTGGGATGTTTAGCCCTAGGAGTTACGCGGGTTTCACCTTTTTTTTAGGGTTTTATGATATATAAGGCCACAAATCCCTAGGGCTAAGAGAGGGTGGTGGAAACTAACCTCCAAAAGCTAAAAGACAGATTGAGAGCCTAGACATAGGTGCAGAATCAAGGTTTTCATTCCTAATTGAGCAAGGAGCATCCCGGCATCTAGATTTTCGAGATTCAGGCAAAGAAGAGGAGGAGCTCACCCTATCTAGTTCTTATTTTGATTTTTTTCCTCTTCTAGCATGTTTATTATGGATTGTTTGGTTGTTGGGGATGTTAATGACATTATGATTGGCTAAAATATTTTTTTAGGGTTTATTGTTTGAACTGTTTGTGAACCTTTAGTTGTTGATTCAATAATACAAATGTTTGTGTTATTTATTAAGCTTAAACCTTGCAACAAATCGAGAGAGTGAGCTTGGTAATCTGTGTTAAATGTACAACAAGAGTTGACATCTAATAGACCTATAAATAACAAGTTATCAATTTATTAGGAAAAGATTTCAATAGATTGATACAATGCCAATAAGATAACTTCATATCTAGTTGAATGTTTAGGAAAAGCTTTGCAGATAGAGAGATCCCAAAGTTAATCCTAATTTATTTAACTAGTGACATTTAGTTGCACCATGAGAGATGGTAGTTAAAATTTTAGGAAATCTTAGGCCAAGCATAAATTAAATCAATTAACTAGTTGGGAGCAAATAGGGATAATGACAAGTCATAATTCTTAATATTGATTTTCTCTAAGTTTTAGTTTACAATTTTGTTTTAGGTTGTGTTGTTTCCTTTTACCTTTAGTTTGTCTTTATTTTACTTATCTATTTAAATTTGATTGAATCAGTTTTTTAAACAAAGAATAACCTGAATTAAGTGATGCCTAAGCACAATTCTTGTGGAATCAATATCCGTTTTTCATTACAAGTTACAACCCATGTACTTGTGGTTTTGAGCATAAAACTAGTAGTTTGGTTTATATGTAACAAGTTTTTGGTGTCGTTTCCAAGGATTGGTTGTTTAGTATCTTCTTTAGTTTGGGTTACTTTAATTTAAGAGTTTTTTTTATACTTTTCCTTATGTCTTTGTAAGTGCATAAACACAAAGAACACGGTACTACTGAATTTCGTGACGAAGAGTTATTATATATCACAAGGTACGAATAAGAATTGAAAAGAGTGAAGTGCTAAGACATTACACAAAGAAATATGACGGAGAAAGGAGATCAAAGAGGGGCCGAAAGGACATTGGTGGAATTTATAAGGCCAGGATTCAGTCCTCAAGGAGTCGTGAGGCCAGCGATTCAAGCTAACAATTTTTAGATCAAGCCGGCACTCCTTATCATTCTTCAGAGTAGTGTGCAATTTTATGGGTTGTCCTATGAAGATCCCAATGCCCATCTCGCTAACTTTTTAGAGATATGCGACACCTTCTGGTTTAATGGGATGTCCGATGATGCTATGAGGTTGCGACTATTTTCTTTCACTTTGAGAGAGAGGGCAAAAGCATGGTACAACTCACTCAATTCATGGCAGATTACTATTTAAGAACACCTAGCTTAGACATTCCTTACTAAGTACTTTCTATTGACCAAAACAACAAGGATCATAAAGAAAATCACAAAATTTCAATAAAGTGATGGGGAGTCTTTATATGAAGCTTGGGAGACGTTTAAAGAACTACAGAGAAGCTTCCTCCACCACAACCTTCTGAGAGAGTTCCTCATGCAAACATTCTACAATGGTGTAAGTCACAGCATAAGAGGAACCATAGATGCAACTACTGGAGGTTCTTTGATGAGGAAAATTATTGATGCAACTCATGATCTTTTGGAAGAGTTGGCAAGCAACAGTTGTATGTGGTCAAGCGAGAAAAGTAGACAGGGGCAAAAGGAGAAAAAAGGTTTGATCCCAATTGACTCTGTTACAGCTTTATAGGCACAAATTATAGCCCTCTCTAAGTAGTTGAGCAACATGTAAGGAGCATCTTTGTCTACAGCTAAAGATATGCAATCACAGTGTGAGTTATGTGGGCAGGACAATCATTGCACAGTAGAATGTTTCTTGTTGGGAGCCAGTAGCACTAAATAGGTAAATTACTTAGGCCAACCACATTGAGGTAACAATCCGTACTCTAATACTTATAATCCAGGGTGAAAAAACAATGCAGGTGGCCAAACAAGACTGCAAGGACCTCCTAGATTTCAGCAAGACCGATTTGGATCTTTGGAGAACAAAATGGACAAGTTGATGGACGTTTTGGGGTCCAGACTGGCAAATCTAGAAGAGAACCAAAAGAGGATGTTTTTGAGCCAGGAGGAAAGTCAAAAGATGATTGAGGAAAAGATTGATCAAATCATGAAGAACCATGCCTCATCCATCCACAACTTGGAGGTACAGGTAAGTCAACTTGCTAACGTTTTATCCTCTATAAGTGCAGGTAGCCTACTAAGCAATACTGAGGCCAACTCAGGGGAATAACTTAAGGCTATCACACTTCGAAGTGGCAAGCAAATGAAGGAACCAAGTGTGCAAAAGGATAGCCAAGAAAAGGGAAAAGGCAAGGAGATTCATGAAGAGAAAAAAGAAGAGAGGCCTTATATGTCACCACCACCCTACAAGCCTAAACTTCCGTATCTACAAAGGGTGAGACAACATCAGGTAGACACTCAGTTTTTCAAGTTTTTGGAGAAACTGAAGAAGCTTCAGATCAACTTGTCATTGGTGGTAGATTTGGAGTGCATGCCTAAGTATGTGAAGTTTCTTAAGGATATACTGACACACAACCGCCCTTGAGAGAACAATCAAACGATCACTTTAACGGAGAATTCTAGTTCGATTATTTCAAACACAATGCCTTCAAAACTGCAAGATCCGGGGAGTTTTACGATTCTATATGTTATTGGTGACTTTGAATTTTCTAACTACTTATGTGATTTAGGTGCAAGCATTAACTTAATGTCTTTGTCTGTTTTCAGGAAATTGGGACTAGGAGGGTTCAAGCCACCATCCATGCTAATTCAACTTACAGATCAATCCATTAAGAGGCCATATGGAGTTGTAAAAGTTGTGTTGGTAAAAGTGGATAAATTTATTATTCCTGTTGATTTTGTTATATTGGATTTTGAAGATGATAAAAATTGTCTATTGATTTTGGATAGGCCCTTTATCTAGGTCCACTTTAATTGTTCAATTCCTTATGCTTGACTTGATATTGTACCCTTTTAACAGTTCTTGGTTAAGAAATATGTTAGTTCCTATTGTCCTTCCTTTTACAAAGGCACTCTGAAAGCGGTTGATGATGCTCTTCAATCGATTCTTTAATTTATTTGCAATTGTTTTTGTGATTAGCTTGTAAATGACATTGCAATAAGTTATCAGTCTATACTCCTCCATCTTGCTCACAATAGTGAGTTTAGGAATAAGACATACATAAATTTTACTCCATTCCTTCAGTATTCTACCACACTAAAAGAATTCTTTAACTGCTTTAGTCACTTCCTTCCATTGAGCCCATATGTTCCAAGTGCTTTATCTGGATTCATTGAGAAAAATGCTTTCGTGATTTCTTCTTCTTTCCCTTCCCTTACTAATTCTTCTTTTTCTTATTATGAAGTTTGCTTGATCGCTCTTGAGATTGTTTTTAGAATTGTTTTAACATTCCCCACTTTGCTCAAATTGCTCAAATAGAACCACTTTCCATTAACAAAACACCAATCAAATTTTTTTCATAAGAAACTACTCCCCTAAACACTTATTATTCCATGTGTACAAGCTCCCGATTCCATTCAAATCTGGCAATACAGTTACGAGAATCAACTTCTGTAGTTCTATTCCATTCTATTAAGTCCATCTCTTACCACCTTAAGCTTAATTTGATATAAAACACAATTAAAATATCTTGCAATAGTTCAAAGGTAACTTCATATTTTTGTTAGCTTTGATAATGTCCTCCCCAAGGAGTATTTTTTGGAAACCAAAATTGGCAGCATATATTACTAAAATTACCATACTTCTCCTAACATTCTTTATACTTATCATATAATGTATCACTTGATCAGTGCATTTCCAACTAGTCACTTCAATCTTTGAGGAATTGTAGCAAATTACCACTCTCCTGGTCGAATGATTTGATATCATCTTGCATTTTTTGCCAATAAACCATATGCACTTCCCCCAATTCTCCTCCTTTATTTTGGTTTTCAACAAACCAACAAAATTAGGCTGGCTATTCTTAATATACTCTTTCATAGCAAGTTGCTTAGTAATACTATTTAGTACCCTAATATTCCATATTACTCCCTTTATCATTTCTTCTTTTTCCCTAATCTTCTTCTCCTAGACTTCCTTCCATCCCTAGGTGGGGTTTCTACTATATTTACTTTTGCTCCTGATATTTCCCCTCTCTCCCACATTAGTGTTTTGGTGCCTTCTTCTTGCTCCTAGTCTGCAATCTCCCCCTCCTTTTGTACTTCATTCAAGACCCCTTTTCCTAATGGTTGTTTCTCCTTTCTCACTTGATCTATTTCACTTTATTGAATTGTGTATCCATGTTTTCTTTGTGTTCCTCCATCTTATCTGCTTCTTCATCTTTTCCCTTAGCATTATCCTGATTTTCTTTTACTCTCCACTCCTTTTCTCCTCTTTCCTTCTTGGTTTCCACATATATGAAACTCTCATAGTGTCCTCTACCAATTTCCCATCTTCCATTAGCTTCATTATCTTTAGATTTTCGTATAGTTGCCTAATGTTATCAACATCTATGCAAACTTTAGCAAATCCTATTCTTCTCATTAAAGTTATATTCTCATCTATTCCCAAAGGCTTGCATGGGAACTATATCCAACTTCTTTCTGTCCATTGTCACTCCGAGTTGTCACTTTTTAACATAATGGGATGGCCCTGGATACGCTAGGGGCCAGATTCAACTATTTTCTATGTATTCTCCTCATTGTTAAACTTAAAAATGAATAATTCATCTTCATTCACCATCACACCAATAAATTTCATATTGCTCCAAGCTACATTAGCCCATCTATTCACTACAGGAAATGCTATCATTTTTTCAAGAAAGAATCTCACTACTAAAGAGTTCCATTTCAAAGCACCCTTTTTTAGAAACTCCAATGGAGTAAAGATAGGTTCTTTTGATTTGGTCTCAATCTACCTACATTTTCCTAAATTTCCAGATTCTCTAATCACTAAAGACCAAGTTGTTTTGGTGTTGTTATCCTGTGCTTTAGTCTTAATTGCACCATTCAGTGATGAGAATTCAGTTGAATCCAACGTTACTGTAGACGGGCTCAATTTTAGTATATTTTGTAGTTCTGTTGTCAGTGTATTTAGCTCAAGTTTAGGTCTTTCTTTAGTCATGTTGTTTTGTTTTTAGTCTAAGTTTGGTTTAGGAAAGGTTGTTGTCGGATTAATGGAGGCAAAGTATGTCAAAAGTAGGGAATGGGGGGAACAACATGTCAGAGGAATTACCACATAAGAATCCTTATGCTAACATAAAAAATAACTGCCTAAAGAAGATGGAGGATTAGGAATAATGCTAATGTAAACCACCAATAAGGTGCTAGTTTAAAAAAAACTACCATTGATTACAAATAAGTTACATTTACACTTAAAAATGGGAATATAATGATTAAGTGAGAAGACTATCAAGCCTTAATATAAACTATACTAGCACTTAGTATATTCAATACCACATCTATAGGCGAAAGTTACTAGGATGCATTTAAAATAAGTAACAACTTTAGTAAAAAATGAGAATGTTATCTTTAAGTATAAATTGTATTATACCTTAATATAAGTTATACTAGTAATCTATTTATTCAATACCATAATTATAGATAAGCACGACATACCCATTTAAATGGGAAAATATTAACTCAGTAAAAAGAATATCGTTGGTTAATACAAACTATTCCAACCCTAAGTATATTTAACGCTAACACTTAAAGTCACTATGACGCATTTAAAATAAGTTACAGTTTTTATGAAAAATGATAATACCATCTGTGTAAGTGTAAACCATACTTTGTCTCAATACAAATTATAAAGCATTTTATATATCATATATCCAATGATATTTTAGGCACCTAGACTTTAAAGTTTCAAAAAAGAGCTCACCTTCACCTTTTGCTTATAATTTTTTGCGTTTGTCACATATGTAAATTAACTAGCCTAAATGGGATTGGTTTGTCTAACTGCTTTCAAACTGAAATTACTACCTCTTTAGGCTATCAAATTCAAAACCATCTTTTACCCTGAACTAGAGACAAACTTCTTTTCTTTTATCCTTAGAGTTCTTTAATTAAAATATCAAGACAATTGTTTCAAGTAGTGGGCAAAGTTCACGTAGTACACCTACTTATTCCTTGAAAGACGTTGGGCCTATAAGGTATAACATTATAACTAAAGAGTATTGCTGAATTTTTTGGTACCTTTTATTAGGAAAAGATATAAACGATATGAGGTATAGGAGCTAAAACTAAAGCATCACTAACTTATGCTCTCACTCGAGTAGCATGGGACACGTCCTAACCAAAGAATGTATTAAGGGGTCGAATCATAGAAGGGAGACGGTGTTAGACATTTATTTTACTTGCTTAAGCAGATACTTAAGTCTGCAAAAAGTAATAAATTTTTAAAGATTTTAAAAGAAATTGGGATAAAGTAAATAAAGGGTTTAATAAAATGGGCCGTTAAAAAGGGTTTGATGGAATCGGCTGTTTATCTTATGATGATTAACAGCTTATCACAACATTGAAGAGCATGTAGAGCTGTGGTTTCAATGTCTCCGCCAATCCGCAACGAATTTTATGATACGATAAACTAAATGATGGGTTAATCAAAAGGTATGGAATGTTCACTTCAGAATGTTTTTGCTGACCTTTGTAAATTAAAGCAAATAGGTACTCTTTAAGAGACTATCTTGCAAACCTGAATAAAGTTACTGGGCTTGCCAAGGCATTCGATACGACTAAGAGGACCACCTTTGACCCAACAAAGGAATCAGAGTAAAACGGCGTGATGTTCTATCTTGAAACCCTCAATCACCTGAGGCACGTTCAATACTTCAATGGCCAGTCGAGTGTTTCGGCTACAGGAACCACCAACATCCAACGATTCACCTACAAGATAGGCATCTCCAAGGCCTTCGCTTCTACTGAGACGAGTCCTTTATCGCAAGGCATGTTTGAAAAAATCTTTTCCTATCTTAGCCTACGGTCACTGTCTCTGCGCTGACATAAATAACAAAACATAAAAAAAATTTGTGCTTCATAGTAGTTGATTACCGATTCAATTTATTTTTATTCTGCCTCTAGATTATAAAAATATAAAAATATTTTTGTCTATTAAATATCTTAATAGACAAGAAAAAAAAACCTTTAAATCATGCAAAGTGTAAACTCATATAAAAAATTAAAGAGTAAAATTAACTCAATGCTTTGAGAATTTGATTAAGATATTTAAGATTCAAATGCGCAAAGACAATCGAAAAAAATAAAGGCAAATTTCAGTTTATTACGAGAAAGGAAAAAAGGAAACAGAAAAAGAAAGCAAGAACATGAAGTATAAACTTATCATTTATTTAAAATTATAGCAATGAAAACTAAAATTGGGATAATTCAACATTAGAAGACAAAAAAAAAAGAGTTTTTAAATGAGTTTGAAGACTCCTTATAAATAAGAAGATTTAAAAAAATTTTAATAAAAGCAATCGATTTTAAATTTTAAAAGTTGTTATACTAAACCGAATCATTTAATTAGATAATTCTAAATAAACTCGATTGAACCTGTCAATTTTATATTCATTGTTACATAGTCATATGTCTGCCTTGCTTTTTTATGCAGTTAATTTCATATCCTTTCAAGGAGGATTTAAATTGTGATAGATTTTTTTAAGTCTATTTAGTTATGACTTTAATTAATGTTTTAAAATAAGACCGAAAGTTAAACTGATGAGACAAGATGTTTAAAGTTTAAAAGGTTCAATCAGTAAAATCTGTTAAAAATTGAATAAAATTAAAAATTTTGAAATATGTTTGAAAGAGATTATCTTTAACTACCAAAGAATTTTAAGTTTAATTGAAAAAAGAGATTGTTAAATAAAAATTAATTGATTTATTTTGAATTATAAGAATTTATTAATTAATGAAATTTGACTGATTAATTAATAAATTAATCATTTTTAAAAATCAAGAGTTCTTAAAGTAAATCGAACCTGAAAGTTAAAAACTGAATTGAAAAGTTGGATTGTTCAAGATTTTTACAGTTGAAGTGACCAAACTGGTTGGTTTTTAATCATTGGTTCTAATTTATTTAATTTAGTGAAAGAAAACTTATTTAGTTGATTTTTCTAAGATAGTAAATAAACTAAATTTATCTATGGCTTTTACTTGGCACTTTATTTTTGTTAATAAAGATATAATAATATTAGTATTAATTACTAAAGATATTCAATTTTTAATTACAATTAAAAATAAAATTAAAAATTGAAACTGAAGTAGAATCAAATGGTTTCTTAAATTTTCTTCTCTAATAAAAATTGATTTAAAAATAAATAGATTAAAGTATTTGTTGGGTCATCTTGCTTTCGGCCGAATGGAATTGATTAGGATAAACATGGGCATTTCCGGACAAAAATTAGAGTCGTTGTGAAGGGAGTTTAGTTGAGAAAGATACTTCCACTTGGCATAAAAGTCTCAAAAGATAAGTGGGGTTCTTTTCTAAAGTTTCCTCAAACATGACCATGTATCCATATGTCTCGTCAAAGCTACAACACCTTAGAGCATACCTCACTCTATCATAGAAAGGTGCTGTTGGCTTTTGGTCATTGGAATATAAGTCCAATTCTTTCGCACTCATTTATTGTTGTTCCGGCCGGTTCCAGTTTTAAATGACGACATCTTCGAAAAGAATTAAAACTGAAGTAAATCTTGGAATAAATGGTTAACTTAATTTTGACTGACCAAATCCATAAGGAATCCTGAGTTCTTCCATGGCTACATTTACAAGACTCTTCACCAACCAGTGGAACTTATAGTTTTAATGCCATGGACCAAGGAAAGTGTAGGTGCTTACAAGAACCTAAAACGGAGAATGAGGTGACCTTGTCCAAAGCCAAGCGGTCACGATTGGCTAAATTAGCATAAGTTGATGCGTTACATGATTTAACTTGAAAAGCAACAAGTCTTTTGTCCGTATCAGGCTAAATTGTATGCTTGGGGTTAGTGATTGGCACTACTAACCATAGAACATATGACAAGTGGCCTCAAGGGAATATTGTTTTGACAAGTCTGGTGTGAATTTGTTATGAGGATATGCTTCAAGTCATTCATTCACGTCATCTGCAACCAGGTGGAGCAAAGGAAATAGCCTTAAACTTAAACCCGCAATAAAATTAATGTCCAGACCAGGTCTTATTTTATCTTCATTCCCAGCTAAGATATAACACCTTAACTCCAAGCTGCAGCAACTTGTTACTTGTTTCTCTTTGGCAGCTCTAATCTCGGAAGTCAATAGTATTTCTGCAGAATTTGATCCTATCCAAATTGAACGCGCAAGGAAGGAATTTATACAAATGATGTCTAGTTATGAAAGGAATTTAAAGTTTATGTCAAGAAACATCATTAGGAGGGGAATATGTCCCACAGTCTCACTTTTTTCCTTACCTTCCTTTCCATTCTGTATTATTTTCTTAGGGACAAGACTAAGGATATTGGTGTCTTCAAGATTTTTCTATCCCGGTCATCACAATGTAATCACATGAATACGATAGCAGTAGAAAATACAAACTGATCAGGATGTACAACAGTACCATCTAATATCAAATCCCAACAAAAGCAACACTAGAGCTTATATTTATCCCTTTTTCCTAATTTTTTTTCATTGAAAAAGGAAGCAAAACCAAACTTTTTCGATGGGAAACTTTCTATTTCAGTCTATGTTATTTTGATGGGATTAGGACGAAAGCAACAACCATTTGTATCATACTTTGCAAATGGGAAGAAAAGAAACTTAGAAAAGAAGAAGCTACACGATTTCTATTCCAATTGCTTGCATATCCTGCAACTGCAAGCAAGAACACTAGATATTTTCTTTTATGAGTTTGTGACCTATAAAGCCCTCTGCCCACCTCCTTATCAGAATTCCAAATTCTTAAGAGGAGAAAATTAAAAGCAGAAAAGGCTGTTAAGTTATGCCCTCCATTGTTTTGAGTTAGGAACAAATAGAATTATCGTCATACGATCGAGTAATCCAATCATGGAAAGAAAAGACTACTCTCTACCTGAACCCGAAATCTATGCATGTCCATTGCTACCAAAAGCTCCAACAAAAAAGAAGAACAATGTCAAGAACAAGAGCAGATTCAGCGCTCAACAGATTAGGATGCTAGAGTCAATTTTTGAATCAGACACAAAGCTCGAGCCGAGGAAGAAATTGCAAGTAGCGAGGGAGCTTGGTCTTCAACCTCGGCAGGTTGCTATCTGGTTTCAGAACAGACGAGCTAGATGGAAATCAAAGCAGATTGAACAGGATTACAAAACATTAAGAGCAAACTATGACAGCTTAGCATCTCGTTTCGAGTCCTTGAAGAATGAGACTCAGTCCCTGCTTACTCAGGTATCTATCTAACTACCAAAACAGCATAAAGAAAATGCAAAAATTATATATTACATAATCAAGTTTGTTTTCGTTTATCGTCTTCTTTTGCTTCTTGAAACAGTTGCAGAGGCTAAATGAACTAGTTGGCAAACCCTGCGGCGAGAATGGAAGTTGCAGAGAATTGCAAATACCCAATCCAACTTTTGCTTCAGACAAGGGAAACGCCTATTTTGATTCTGGAGCGCAACAAGGAGTAGAGAACCAAGTATACACATCTTTGCAAAATGATGGTAGCAGAGATATGGCGCCTTTGATAGAAGCGGGAGACGGACTCCTGAAAAAGAATGAACACAAAGATAACTCATCAGCAACACCTGAGAAATGGTATGCTTTTGATTCAGGTAGTCAATTTGATCTACCATGTAGCAGCAGCTCACAATGGTTCAATTTCTGGACTTGAGAGGTTCAATCCACAAAGCAGAAAACATTGATATTGGTATTTAAGCTTTTCATTTGTCTTCCCATGAGGTATAAAAGCTCAGGGGCAATAAAGTTCCCAGCTTAGCTAATAATGCCAATCAAGAGGTGTAGATCTAAAATTTGCGTAGATTTATTAAAGTAATTAAGCCCTCCCAGACAGGTTTAGGAGCATAATCACAAAGCAGACGGAAGTAATAACGAGCTAACCTCAACTCCATGGTTTTCAAGACCATGAGTTTGTAAAATACAACTATTTGCACGTAATGCAACAGCTTGTAACAACTTCATAGAGTGAGGCTCTCCAAAAAAAATTTCTGATCTTTTCCCGTTATCTTTATAGTAAATCTGGGGTTGGAACCACCGTCCTAACATTTCCAGACATCTATGAAGATATCTTGCAGGCGGTATCAAAGCCAAAACTAATCGGAACATCTTTGCTTTTTAAGTCACTATCGCTGGTCTTCGGGCATCTAAGCCCAACCTTGAGTGCAGTTCTCGATCGGCTTACTTTTAAGTTGCTCTAGAGTTAGAATTTTATCTGTTGATTTCTGCATGGATTTCAAAAGAAAATTTACTTATTTATTGTAGATTTTCTCGTTATCATAGTTATATAACTTATTTTTAGACGTGAGATTATCAAAACATTTCATGTGAAAATTATTATATTCTAGTGCTACTTGTGACCTATTATAATTAAAGTAGTTCGATCGCTAGTACTAAAATATAGTATAAACTATATAGAGATAGTTAAAGTAAGTCAATAAGAATTCATCATTCTAAAGTAATTAGAAAGAATGCTCTATTTCTTTAATTAGTAGTGATTTAAGGACTTCTCTAATCAAAGTGAATTGATATTTGAACATGTATTTTTTAAATATCAATTATCAATTAGCAACAACGAATATTATTGAATTTTAAAAAGCAGAGACTATTTTCATGCTCTATATTTAATCAGAATATTGGATAACGAATTGATTAAATTTTACATCAGAAATATGCATGAACAAGTTGAGTAAAATCACATTGACATTTCTCATATTTGGATGATCATGGCATGTTGCTAGATTCTAATCTTGATTTATGGTTATAAAATTTTTTGAATTAGAGAATTAAAGATAATTTATCTACTTCTAATTATAAATTATAATTATAATTTATAATCATTGCCAACATATTAGGAACTTAATGAGTCATATATACAAGAGCAACTAAAAAGAAAAATATCAATTTAAATTAAGTTGGACTTAATTATGAAGTTTGAAAAAGTTCAAAAATCAAATCTATGATATTTAATTTATCAAATGTAAATTGTAATCATAATTATATTTAGATTGTAATTATAATTAAAAATTTTAATTTAATTTGAAGGTTTCTAATGAGTAAAGCATGATCGTGTTGATTCTTATGTTTTTGCACCATGTTTTATGACCTTCATTTTTCTTTTGGTTTTAGTTGGTTACTTATAGGCTTATTCCTTCTTTTTATTCTCTTTCTCAATTGTTATGGTTTGTTATGGCCCTCTCTAAATCTTTCTTCTTATTTTTGGCACTCCTTAGTCGTTCTCTGTTTCATCCTTTTTCATTTCCTGATGTGTTATGAATATGAATATAAATGAAAGTCAAAATAATACTAAAATAAATCACCTACATAAGTGAATTTTATAGTATAACTTAGTGAATTGAATGTCCACACTGTAAAGACTAGAATTACTAGTGCTAATTATCTTCGTATTATTTAATATAATAAAGTTAATGATTGGTTGAAAGAAAATAAATGAAAAACTAATTTAAATCACCAAATTAAAATAACAAATAAGGTTAAAACAATTTTAGATAAGTAATGTCTTAGGTAGACTTTCCCTTGGACATTTCGTATGCCTTAAATTTATCTTAACTAAATAATTAATCTTAGTTCCTTAAACTAGTAATAATTTTAATACTATAATCTCTCTTGATAAATAATCTTATTCTTAAGTTGGTTGGCTAAAATCTCTCTCTAATCAAAACTCCTAATAATGCATTACCTCGCTTTATGAATTCCCATTATAGGTTTGATCTTAACACAAAAGATTTATATACCTCTATCTCTAAGGTTCTATCTAACTTTTAGTATTCATATTATGTTTTATCTATACAAATGATCTCTCGATCCAATTATGCAAAGTCCAAGGTTGCCAACTCTAATGGATTGCTAATTTGGAAGGAGCAATTATTACTGAAGCTCAAATTCATAGACCTACCTCTTAGTGGATTAATATATGATTTGGTTGTCCATGGACTTAAAAAATTCTATAACCATGAACAGCCATTACACTAAGCTAAGAAAAGTAGTATTAGGAGCCAAGAAGTTAGCTATCTTCTTTATCTCCACACTTACAAAGTTTAATCTCCATTATACAGTCTTTGTCTCTTCATCAATTCAATATTTTAATTTCTTAAAAAAAATACCATCACATTTCAGTTTCAAAATATAATCATAAACAATTCTTAAGAGAAATAAACCCTTTCATTGAATTAAGAATCAAATCAAAACATCAAGTCCTAAAGTCCGTCTTACATAGATCTATATCTCAATTAATGTATAATAACATAAAGAAATCTCATAAAGGACAATAAAGAACACCAGAAAGACTTGAATTATCATGGCTTGAATATTTAATGTTCTTGGTGTATCTTAATGAATCTTCTTGTTTTCCTATCCAAAAGTGTTTTTCCTCAATCCAAAATGCTTTAATTTGCATTTATATTTTTTTTTTCTCTAAAACTAATCTTCTAAAAAGCTCTTTAAGAGAACTAACCTCTATTTTTTTTATGTCTCTCTCTTAAAATGTAAAACCCTACAATTATTTCCTAACTCAGCCCAAACATAAGATTGTGTTTAGATCCTGTATTATTTAAAGCTCCTCTTGGCTTCTTTATATAGCAAAACACCACCAATAAGGGTTAAAACATGATTCTATATTTTTCCATATATTGGTAAATATATGTAGAATATAGTAGGATGTTATAGACACCTAGCAAAATGCCACCTTATTGAACATAGTCTATGTTAGCTCAAGGTTCATATTTAACGATTTTGATGATAACCTTCTAATATCTCAAAATTCAAATTGAATTTATTTCCTTATATACAAACAGCAGTATAATTCTTAAAAGGAAATAAAATCATGGAATAATTGTTTTCCTTCTTGCAAGAACCTTCTTTATGAACTTACCTTTTTAAACAATGGTTTATCCGAAAAGATCCTACTTATTATGAAGGTCATATATTAGCTGTGTAATTACTGTAAGATTTTTAAAAAAGATGACATCAAATTTATTCGAAATTAAATCCATCCAGTTGACTAAAGATGTAAGTGAAGTAACGGTTAGTTGAAAGAAAAGTCTACTTAAGGAAAAGTAACTGCTTTTGTAAACAAAGATCAGACTTTCGAAATACCGTTGTAGCATAAATTCTTTTGAAAGTGATATTATTGTAAAAATCTTTTGTTCTTTAGATAATGAAAATATTTTTAGAGAGATCAGTGTAGCTCATATTGAGCAAACTTTATTTTTTGTTGAAAGCTTGTAAAGGCTAGATAAATACTACTAGTGTGGAAGGTTGGAAAGCTTTGAAAAATATGTACTCGTGATCTTGAAGAGGCTTGTCAAATTACTACTTGGATTTTCATTATGAAACACTCAAGTTGGATACTTAGGGACTGAACGTAAGCTTGAGTTGTAAGTCGAACCAGTATAAATCGACTGTGTCTCTCTCTTCTCTTAACTTTTATATTTTCGCATTATATTGTGTATGTGTTCATTTTAGTAAGAAGCTCCTTCAATTCTAAAATAGGTTTCTTTAGTTTATAACTTGCTAAAGGTTCCTTTATTTCAACAAGCGCTTCTGTTTTAAAATTATTTTTAACTGGAGTTATTCTTTAGCAGGCTCTTGTCGTTTAATAGGCTACTATCATCTGATAGGCTCCTATTATTTTTAATTTTTAGTAGGCACCTGTATTTATCCAAATTGAAAGTAGTTTGCGAAAATTTTTAAGTTACATATAATTCACACCCCCCCCCCCTGCGTGTGTTTGCTTTATCATTTAGTATCAAAGCGAGGTTTCACATTTTTGTGTTTTACAGCACGTGATAGACCATGGCAAATACCTTAAAAAGCTTTGAAGGACAATTCGTCACAAAGCCTCCTTACTTCAATGGAAACAACTACTCATATTGGAAAGAGAGAATGATCATATATCTTTAATCTGTAGATATCGAAGTATGGCAAGCGATTAAAGTTGAACCTACAATTCCCACTTCTGATAATGTAAAAGTATAGACTGATGTTCACAGGAGAAATGCACAACTAAATGTTAAGGCAAAACATCACCTGATATGTGTGTTGTGTCCAGAAGAATATGAAAAGATATCCTACTGCTTCACAAGAAAAGAAATGTGGGACAAACTCCAAGTTACCTTTAAAGGGACGAATGAGGTAAAGAAATATAGAATAAGTCCTCTGGTACATCAATATAAAACTATTAACATGAAATAGGGGAGGACAAAGACGAATTCTTCAAACGCTTCAACAGCATCATCACCTCCTTAAAGAATTTGGGAAAAATACATCCCAATGATGAGCTCGTAACAAAGATTCTAAGGTCACTATAAAAGGAATGGAGAGCTAAGGTGACAACTCTAGAAATTGCAAAGGATCTAAATACCATTTCACTCAACTAGTTATGAGGAAATATGATGATCTATGAAATTAAGCTTAGGCAAGATGAAGGATCCTCCTACAGAAAAGGAATGACATTAAAAGCAACTGACGAATCAAACGGTGATGAAAGTGACACTGAGTTGCAGATAGATGGAGATGATGAATTCAACTTCATGGTCAGAAGAAGGAAACAAGAAGGCTGGAAACAGTAGGCCCCAATCAAAAGGCAGCAACAGCAGTAATAATACATAAATCATATGCTACCACTACAAGAAGTTTGGGCACACTAGACCTAAATGTCCACTCTTTCAGAAGGATAAAACAGAGAACAAGAAACCTAGAAAGCGAGCTATGACTGTAGCTTGGTCTGACGAGGATTTTGAAAGCTTTAAAGAAGATGAACCTGAGGAAGTTAGCAATGTCTGCTTCATAGATGAATTAGGAGATGATGAGGTATACTATTCTGACTTTGATATTGAAGTTATGAATGAAAAAATTCATTTCATGAATTATATGATCAGTATAAAAGGTTGACAGTGAAATATTTCAAAGAAATTGAGAAGTCCAAGAGCAATGATGCATTTATGAAGAGTAAGATTAAATCAATGAATGAGAATCTAGAAACCAAGAAAGAATAGCCAAGTTGGAAAATACGTTGCTAAAAAATGATTCTGATAAGGTGAGATAGTTGGAAGAAAAAGTCACCACCTTCGAACTTGAGAAAGAGAAAAGTGTTGAAAAGTTCTTATCTCTAAAAAAAGATCTGGAAAATTTTGTTAATGGAAGGAACAACCTTGATGCATTGCTTGGTAGCGGTGAATGTGTTTTTGATAAGGCCGGAATATGATACAAGGAAAACAATAATATTAGGCCTTGGAAGAATTTCTTTATCAAATCAAGTAGTAGCTATAGTCAAAATAGTAGGAATTTGATACATAGTAGAAATTATATCAATTCTCATTCATCTGTTTTATGTTTCCACTGTAGTAGACACGATCACATTACTCATTCTTGTAACTTTCGTAAAATAAAAAAATTATCTCAAATGTATATCTAGAAACTGAAAGGACCCAGAAAATTTTGGGTACCTAAAATGAGATAATATGTTTTGCAAATATGTTTCAAAACAGAGACAAGAGAAAATCAATGAATAGTTGATAGCGGTTATTTAAGACATATGACAAGTGAAATATCACACTTAAACTACATTGAAAGAAAAGACGATGATAATGTTGTCTCTGCAAACAAAAATAAAGCAAAAGTCACCGGAGTTGGTTAAATTTGTAATTCTGACTCTACCTCTATTGATAACGTTCTCTTTGTTAATGGTTTGAAACATAACTTGATGAGTGTGAGTTAGCTATGTCACAAGGGTTACAAAGTCATCTTCTATACATCTAATTGTGAAATTGTCGATATTCATAATGATAATACTGTGTTTGTTGATCTTAGAAATCAGAATATATATTGTGCTCAACTGGAAGACATGTCCTCACAAAATGTTAAGTTTTTTTTTTCTCTAGAAAAGAATTCATTTATATAGCACAAGAAATTTGGACATGCCAGTATGAGCATTAGATCAAAATTGTCCAAAAATGAGCTAGCAAGAGGATTACCGACTTTAAAGTTTGAAAGGAATCAAGTTTGTGAGGCTTGCTTAAAGGGTAAACAAGTCAGAAGCAACTCTCCTTTTAAAAGCATTGTGTCTATTATCCAATCACTTAAGCTTGTGCATATGGATCTATTTGGTCCTACTAGGACTTAAAATTTTGGTGGTAAACATTACGGTTTTGTTTTAGTAGATGATTATTCCTGATTTGCTTAGGTTTACTTTCTATCAAATAAGGATGATGCTTTTGAAGTTTTTGAGAACTTTTGCAAAAAAATTCAGATAAAAAAAGGATACTGCATTACTTCAATTTGAAGTGATCATGGAGGAGAATTTGTTAATAGAAAGTTTGAAAAGTTTTGTGATAGCAATGATATAACTCACAACTTCTTATGTCCAAGGATGCGTTAGCAAAATGGAGTTATAGAGAGGAAGAACAGAACTTTGGTTGATATGACTAGGATCATGTTGTGTGAAAGTGGACTATCTCATGGATACTGGGTAGAAGCAGTATTCACAGCATGTTATGTATTTAGCAGATGTCTCATAAGACCCATTTTGAAAAAGACTCCCTATGAGTTGTGGAAAGGAAGAAAACTAAATGTTGCTTACTTTTGAGCATTTGGCTGCAACTGTACCATTCTAAACAATGGAAAAGACAATCTTGTAAAATTCAATGCGAGCTCAGATGAAGTCATCTTTCTAGGCTATAGTAGTGCAAGGATGTAGTGTTATTAAAGAATGTTCCATATGAGCGTATAAAGAATCTTTTAAGTAAGGGACTATAGCAACAATAACCTTTTATCTCAGGTAATCGAGGAAGATATATTTGATGGGTTATGGAGATAATTTGTTAACTCTTGACTGGAGTTGGTGGAAAAAATAAACACATCAAAAGATACAAGGTTGAAGAGGAAATAACAAACTATTATGAAATATAAAAATATGAGGGATCTGACCTTTGAGAGTAATGGATGGCATTCTGTTAATAAGATAGCAAGCAATGAAGACAACATCACTTCAGAACTCTTTGGGAAACTTCATCTCAATTTGTAACGTTCGAGCAACTTTTATGACATGCCTGATTTTTCTTTTAGTAACACCATTTTGTTGTGGCATGTGACAACAAAAAGTTTTGTGAATCTTGCCACATTTTTTTTAAAGATTGAATGGATTCAGAAAATACTCTTTAGCATTATCACTTCTAAGGATACAAATAGGACAACCAAATTGAGTTTTGATTTCATAGTAAAAGGATTAAAAAAATAGAAAACAATTCGGAACGTTCTTCATTAGATATAACCAAGTCATTATAGACTAATCATCAACAAAAACAACAAAGTAACGAAAACTAAGTTTTAAGGTCACACAAGATGGACCCCAAACATCATAATAAACTAACGCAAAAGAGATTTCGACTATATTATTAAATCTAGATGGAAAAGCAACATGATGACATTTTTCAAGTTGGCAAGACTCACAATCTAGATGAAGATTTAAATTCAAATTAGGAATCAATCTTTTTAATTTTTAGATGGATGGATGTCCAAGGGGACTATAGATTTGGAGAGGTAAAGCAACAACTGAGCAGGAGATTAAATGAATGTGAAAATAGTGAAGAACTCCAAATTCACACCTTCCTTTAATTATCTTCATCTTCAAATCCTAAATAACAATAAAGAAAGGAAAAAAAAGCATAATAATTCAATGATTTGGCTAATTTACTAATAGACATTAAGTTGTACAAAAATTTTGGAAGATATAATGTTGTTGTTAACGTCATTGAAGTAGAGGAAAATGCAATGCCAAACCTACTTATACTAGTAGTGGAACCATTATCAATAGTAAGTTAGTGAGAGTCTAGTATAGGGGTAATTT
>JAOTAX010000003.1:28461278-28474067 GCA_025629825.1 Erythroxylum guanchezii | reverse complement strand
AGGGTGGGGGCAGGTTCATGGGGCGGGTACGGGGGATGGCATACCCGCCCCGTTGCCATCCCTAGTCACATAGTGTTTGAACAAGGCATTCAGGTGGACCAAAAGAAAATAGAAGCAATAATAAAGTGGGAGGCTCCGAAGAATGTGTCTGAGATTCGGAGTTTCCTTAGATTAGCTGGGTATTATAGAAGGTTTATCGAGGGGTTTTCACTGATCTCAGCCCTTTTGACAAAACTTCTGAGAAAGAATGTGGCTTTTAAATGGAGTGATGATTGTCAGAGAAGTTTTGAGGAGCTAAAGTATCAGTTAACTTCAGCACCTATGTTAACTATCCCATCAGGTTCTGGAGGTTATGTTGTTACAGTGATACATCTCATCAGAGTTTGGGATGTGGACTAATGCAGTATGGTCAGGTCATAGCTTATGCATCGAGACAATTGAGGTCCCATGAATTTAACTATCCAGTTCATGATCTAGAACTTACTGCAATAGTATTTGCTTTGAAAATTTGGAGACACTACCTGTATGGAGAAACTTTTCAGGTGTACACTGACCATAAAAGTTTGAAACATCTATTAAGCCAGAAGGAGTTAATTATGAGACAGATGAGGTGGATAGAATTGTTAAAAGACTATGATTGTACAATTGAGTATCATCCTGGCAAAGCTAATGTTGTAGCTGATGCATTGAGTAGAAAATCATATAGCAGTGTGGCATAAGTACAGTTATCGAGGTTACCTAGCCTAGTTCAGTTGAGAGCACTGAATGTTGATTTGAATTTGGAGCAGAATGATACATTGATAGCTACTTTGAAGTTGAGACTGTTTTGGTTGAACGAATCAAAGAGGCTTAAAGAAGAGATCCAGATTTAGTGAAGTTAATTGAGAATTTGAAAGCAATCCGGATTTTGAATTTGAAGTGAGAGATGATACTTTGAGGTTAAAGGAAAGATTATGTGTGCCAAATATTGACAATTTGAGGAAAAAGATTTTGGAGGAAGCACATTTAGCAGTTTATGCTATCCATCCTGGTACTACCGAGATGTATAACATGTTGAAACAGCATTACTGGTGGCCTGGTATGAAAAAGCAAGTAGCAGAGTTTGTGTCTAAATGCATAACTTGTCAGTAGGTTAAGACTGAGCATCAAGCTCCAGCAGGGAAATTACATTCATTACCTATTCCAGAGTGGAAATGGGAATGAATCACGATGGATTTCAATATAAGTTTGCCGAGGACTCCAAGGCAACATGATGCCATTTGGGTCATTGTGGATAGACTGACCAAATCGGCTCATTTCTTGCTAGTGAGAGAAAATCTTTCACTAGATCAGTTAGCTCAGCGATATGTGAATGAGGTTGTGAGGTTACATGGGATTCCAATGTCCATAGTTTTGGACAGGGATCCTAGACATACCTCAAGATTTTGGGGGAATTTATAGACAGCTTTGGATACCAAGCTGAATTTTAGTACGACCATTCATCCTTAGACAAATGGTCAGAGTGAGAGAACGATCAAGACTGTCGAAGATATGCTCAGAGCTTGTGTTTTGGAGTTTCAGGGAGCATGGGATAAATATGTAACTTTGATTGAATTCGCCTACAATAATCAGTATCATAGTAGTATTGGTATGGCTCCATATGAGGCGTTGTACGGCAAGAAGTGTCGTTCACCTTTATACTAGGATGAAGAGGGTCTAAGAATTGTTGAAGGCCCAGAATTGATTCAGGATACCGTTGATAAGGTAAAATTGATCCACAATAGAGTTAAAATGGCACAACATAGACAGAAAAGCTATGCGGATCAACACAGGAGAGATATGGAGTATTAAGTTGGTGACATGGTATTTTTGAGAGTATCACCTTGCCGAGGTGTACTGAGATTTGGCAAGAAGGGTAAGTTAAGTCCGAGGTATATTGGTCCATACGAGATAATTGAAAGAATTGGACCATTGGCTTATAAGTTAGCCTTACCTACAGAAATGGCTTAGATACATAATGTGTTTTATGTGAGTATGCTTAGGCGATATAGGTCGGATCCAACTCATGTGATACCAACTCAGGAGATTGAAGTCTCGAGTAATCTGAGTTATGTTGAAGAACCAGTGAGGATAATTGGCTATCAGAGTAAACAATTAAGGAAATGAGTGATCCCAATGGTGAAAATCCTTTGGAAGAATCATTTGAGTGAGGAAGCCACATGGGAAACGAAGGAGCATATGAGGAATCAGTACTCCTACCTATTTGATCATTCAGGAAAGAATTTCGAGGACGAAATTTTTGTTAGGAGGGGAGAGTTGTAGCATCCCGATACCCATGATAAGGCTAGAATAGTAATTTATGAGAAAGTATTGTGAAATTAAGAAAACGCACATCATGCATAAGTTAATTGTGATATACACATTTATTTTGCACATTCATATAATTGTACATGCATTCATTGGCATTTTCGGGTAAATTTGATTTATAAGTGAAAATTGTGGATTAAATTGGGGTGTATTAATTGTGATTTGGCAATTTTGGTATATTTCGAATATTTAGAAATTTTTGGTGAATTTATTTTTAAAAAAATTGAAATTTGGACCAATTATGATGTGACACGTGGTGACATATATGACAAATGGCTTGTATATGTGGTGACATGTGGCAATAATACATATGTGACAAATGGCAAATTGCTATTATGACAAATGGTGAATCGGTGGAGGTAAATAGCACACGTGAAGGACATGTAATGAACCCACGTATTATTATGTTTTAGTTAGGAAGAAACCACCGTAGCTTCTGTTCTCCACTGAAACACTCAACACCGCAACTCTCTTCCCTGTTCCTCATCACCGAATAGCAACTTATTATACTTTTGTGTTGTTGATTTCCCTTTTAGTGCTGGAGTAATTGTTGACTCAAGTAAGTGATTTTAATTTTGTTTCTATTGTGTAAATGAATATGTGTATGAGAGGTTGGAGAAGTGTAGTTTCGGTGCTGAATGAAATAAATGAAAGATTTGTAAAATATGGATATGTTGTTTTTGCATGTTTGAGGAACAATATGCCATAAGGTAGTGTTGAGGTGAGTTTCGAGCTAGTAGACTCTTTGAACTATGTTTAGGAAGAGTGCAAAAATTCAGGAAAAATGATGAACATATACTCTGTATTTTACTATACATTCGTGAATATATAGTTGTTTACTATTTACGCATGAATTTGTGGAAAATGAATTTGGTGAGGTTCTGATATTGAGATGAGATAAATGAAGATATTATGTTGAACAAAAGATAAAAAGAAGGTGCCGTAAAATAGAAAGTGTGTGAATAGTGATATACGGTTGTTAACTGATCATGTTGAATTTTGGATTTTGGTTTATTGTTGAGCTGAAACAGGAGTAGGAATTGGTCAATTCAATGAATTGAATTTGTTAATGAATGAGTTTACTGAGTGTTGTGTAATTTGAACTAATAAAAAAAAGAAACAAGTGTGGTAAGAATGAAAATACAGTAGAGAGAGAGAGTGAATATATGGGATTTCAAATTTATGATTATTGAAGTGTAAATGTGACTTTGACTTATTTAGAGAGTGATTTGGAGTTAGAAATGCATGATTAATGTTAAAAGGGTTGTGTTTAGTCTAGAGAAAATGAAAGAAAAAAAATGGAAATGAACGTGCTAGAGGGAGAAAAGGTGGTGGTTGCATGTGTAAGTTTATGAACAGAGTATTTTATTAAACAACACTAAATCTTTTGGCTATAACATTTTCATCCGAACACCAAATGACTTGAAACTTAGATTAATAGATTCGTAAGACATTTTTGTTTCTCTCTATAAAAATTTAGAGCTATCTGAATTAAATTGAAGGTGGTTGATGGGATGAAAGTGTGGAAGTCTGCTGGAATGTTATGAACTGAAAAATTTTCATGAATATGCTTCGGTATTCTGATTATAACTTGATCTGTAGATTTTGAAATAAGTTGATTCTTCATTCAGATTAAACTAAAGACCTAAGTATACAATTTCCTTGAAGAAGTCGAATTTTAATTCTGTCTCTAAGACTTTCAAATGTGGCGTGAAACTACATCTTAGCTTAGGCTATAGCATTACCAGGGGCAGAAATCATGTCCTGTAGTTATTGAATAAATTGTATTGATGTGGGCTGAATTAGACTGAGGTGTCTTCATCAAAGGTGTCGCTTATTCTCTTAACTTTAAATTGGTATAAAGTTTGTGATTTTTGGATATCTGAGCTGAAAGACATGAATTGTACAATTAGAGGGTATGATCATGTACTAGCCAAAAGTTCAAATATACACAATCTGTGGTACTGTGAGCATAACTCATAAAATACTGAATTAAATTGGATGATCTTGGAGTCATTAAAAACTTAAGACATTGGAGAACAACTTTCCAGAAGGAAGTGTTGCCTAATTTTGTTATTTACCCTATTAGATTAATTTTGCAAAGTTGACCCGAAATCATGTGGGTAGAAAATCTGAAGTGGCCAATTAAGTTATGTAATTGATTTCATGTTGTTTTATTATGATCCAAATTATAAATACAAATGATATTAATGAGGACTTTGATATCTGAATGATTTGGTGATAAGGATCAATAAGATACCTCGGAATTGTCATTGAACATGCATTGTGCATACTTTCTATACGTTGAAGTGCATAAAAGAACACTTGTACATTTGTGCAAAAATGTGATATTTGTGAATGTGTTATGTATGTTATAGAGGAGCATATCGGATGCCAGTCGGATATTGCTGGACAATCCAGGAAATAGCTTCTTAGAGCGTACTGTAAGCCAACCTAGATGAATTTCCTAGGAATCATTTAATTTGATTTGTTAAGCTTCCAATTATTGAATTGTTGCAATTGTTTCTGAATTCCGGACTTAAAGTCCGAGGAGTATGTATTTAGGACTCTATTGGAAGTGTTCTGATTTGTTTGATGATTCTGATTCTATTATGCTATGTGAATTCTCAACGAAAGTTGAATGTCAAACCTCGGTTCGATGACTGTGAAAACTTTGTCTGAGCATTTGTATAAGATTGTGATATATGACATAATCAGTATTTGATGCATTTCATAAAATGCATGCTTAGATAAAGGCGCTGTGACTTGAGTAGCCAGTTTGAAGCGCTTCCATGTAGAGCTTTGCTCCGTGATATATGTTTCTGCATGTAGAGCTATGCTCTTTGATTATGTTCTGACTGAGCCCTATGGGCCAATATTTGTATAAGTATGTGATATGCACTCAGACACAACAATAAGAACGAATGTGAGTCTCATTCATATAGCATTCATACAAGACTGAAATTCTTTGAATAATTTGCAAAGCTGTAATGAGTGACCATATGATATGCCATATTATGTGAGTATCTGAATAATAATTACATATTCTGAATGAATATTTGTGATATATGTGATGTGTGTTTATAATCCGGTAAAATCATCAATGATAGTTTACTCATTGAGTTCGCTATAATCATCAAAAATTGCAATGTGGTTTTTCAGGTACGAGATAGGAGACCTAGTTCTTTACTCAGGACTTAAGGAATCTTTTGGATAGAAAAATGGCTCAAAGGTCTGTCAGCTGACATCAAAAGTGCTGTAGCATTTATTTTGTAGTTTTATTAGAACCTATAAGAGGTTTTGTACATATGTGTATAATGGAAACAGTGTAAGATTTGTGAATGAATGCAATCAATGGGTTTTAAAAATTAGTGACTTTTGATTATGTTAGATGATGCCATGTGTAAGTTAGATTTGCTTTTGCTCTAACATGCCATTATCATAGGATATGTACTTGAATATTCTTGAATGTTTGAGTATGTACCTTGTGGTAGTGGGATGTTGCAAATTTTGTCCTTAAGGGTCTTGAAATTTAGCTTGAAATTGAGTTTTGTCTTAGGCTATAGCACTACATGTGATAAAAATCATGTCCTTTTGTTATCGAATGAACTGTATTGATGTAGGCCAAATCAGACAAAGGTATCTTCACAAAAGTTGTAGCTTATTCTCTTAGCTTTCAATTGGTGTAAATTTTGTAATTTTGTAATATTGTAATTGAGAAATATAAGTTATACAACTTTGAGTGCATGGTTATGCACTAGCCAAAATTTCAAATGTACTCAGTTTGTTTTTAGCATAACTCATAGAATAATGAACCAAATCGTATGATCTTGGTGACATTAGAAACTTAAGGCACTGGGGAACAATTGTCTAGAAGAAAGTGTTATAGAAATACACCATTTTCCTTCTCATATTGATCATGTAAAGTACACCTGAAAGTTTGTGTTGAAAAGAAAGCTTGAATAGTTAATGAGTATCTGAATTTTGACACATTTAGAGTTCAATTGATCATTGCATTGGTT
This sequence comes from Erythroxylum guanchezii, assembly GCA_025629825.1. Lineage (NCBI taxonomy): Eukaryota > Viridiplantae > Streptophyta > Magnoliopsida > Malpighiales > Erythroxylaceae > Erythroxylum > Erythroxylum guanchezii. Next base: position 28,467,699 of record JAOTAX010000003.1, on the reverse strand, counting down.
TATTACAGAAGTATACCCGGGCGTATGTCATTGAACATACATGTTACATGATACATGTATAAAAATGCATATTCAGTTACATGAACAATGTGGTAACATGAAATTGTATTTGATTACATATAAAAGAGCGAGTAGAGCGACCGCTTCCAGATATTGCTAGAACTTCAAGGCAATAAAAAAAAAATAAGCAATAGTGAGTAACCTAAGATGGTCTCACCTTGACTTGTTTTGTTTATTACTAAATTGAATTTGATATTGATGAATGTGTACTGAATTGTGTATTGAATTCTGGACATGAAATGTCCGAGGAGTTTTGATGCATGATTAAAACATTGGAAGTGCTACTTGAATGTGAATGAGATTGACTACATGGTTCTCAACCCGAATGTTCATGCCAGACCTAGTCCGATGATTGTTGTGAATAAGAACATGAATGCAAATGTAATTAATCAAATGTGATGACTGAAATTGAGGAATGTGTTTCATTCCAATGCATGAAATATAAAGGCAGTTGTGACTGACGTCGCCAGTGAAAAAGAGCTTAAAGCTCAGACATTCGTGATTAGAGCCTAAGGCTTAATGTGCACAAAGAGCCTTGTATCTCCAACCGATAAGGGACAGTATGAAAGAGCCCGACATCTATAACAGATACGGGACATTGAAAAAGGCACACAGTCACAACAATGAAATAAATGCAATTGAGTCTCGTAACATTGCATACATATGTGATCTAAATAAATTGAATGATTGCAATGTTTTGAGAACTTTGTGCATGAAATATGTTATAATTTTTCAATGTGTATGTTCTGCAAAATTGTACTAAAATGATGAAATGTTTGAATTTTGTTTTGAAATATGACAAATGTGATCAGGTGTTATGTGATATTACTTGACAAAAATCAAGTTGATATGAATTACATGATAACATGATTTGTTGTGTGTTGTATGACAAGAGTGAACCATCGAGGATGGTTACTCTGTTAAATTCGCAAAAATCACCAAAATTGCAACGTTGGCAATTTCAGGTTCGAGAGAGCGACGACCTAGCTTCTAAGACTGCATAGAAGCAATTTTGAATAACTTGTGGAGATCAGATATGGCTCAAACGTCGGTCAACCGAGACTGAAGGATTAGTTTGTGTTATCTTTTGTGATTCCTCATTTATGTAGCATACTGTGTAGACTGAGTTGTTGATGCTCATAGGATGATGTTATGTAAACATAGACGTTGAACATAATGCTACAATGTAACTTATGGTTTATGATTTAGAACAATGTGTAATTTATGACTTAGCTTACAATTCCATGTTATAAAGTGAAGGTGAAATAGTTAACAAACCGTTTTTGTCAGGCATGTGCACGTGTATCTGAAGGGCGTACGTGTATGTGTCAGATAGGAGTGGGGTGTTACACTACTACCCTCAACAATACCAATCGTTTAGATTGTTTTATTTTAGGTGTGTAAGAGGAAATTAGTATGAACTATTTTTACTCAAACCATGTACCTTATCTGAGGTAATGGACATAGTGAAATTAATTGAAGATAAAATGATGGCGACAATATCACCTTCACCCCCTTAACACCACCCCATATTTCCTTCTTCCACCATTTACTGCGACTTTTGCATCACTATAAAAGTTCCCATCTTAGAAAACCCTTCTCCCAATTAAACGTTTAAATTTGACAGAGATTGCGAATCATTATGAAAAGGGATCGTGCATTATCTATGAAAAAAATTCACACATGGACATTATTGCAAATCACCATAACTTTTATCCTTGTTAGTTAAGGATGGTAAGGAAATCACTCCACCCTTTTTGAGTAATTAGAGCTTCCTTCATCAGTGACCTAGAAAACGTCATCTACTGACTTCATAGATCTCTAGAAGAGATTCATTCATGAATTCCTTCATTTGGAAGGTACTATTTAAAGCTAGTCGATCATCATTTTGGTGGACAGTAGGTTCACCTGTAACTTTATTCAGGCTTGTATAACTCAACATTTGAAATTTCTTATCCGATCCTCTCCTAATTTAATGTCAGTGTAGGCAACAACAATTCTCTCCATTACATGGGCCTTTTTTCCTAAATTTCCCTACACTTGGCCTAAACCTTTTCTCGGTATACTTTTATTTACTACCTATTTATGGGTTGGTATTGGGGTCTAATGACTAGCAAATTTAGGTAAATTCCTCCTTAAATATTGGAAATTACATATGAAATTTAAAGACCAAGGGGCTCAAGTTCTTTTATAGGGAATGAAACCAACTCATCTCTCCCATATATTGATGAATCAACTCAAACACATGGAGCAAACTTATGCCACCATCTCCTTTTCCATATCTACATGGTTTCCTTATCTTCACAATCTACACCACCACTCAGCTCAATAACAACTTCGAATATGACTCCTATGTTATAAACTTACTTGATCACTTTGCTTTTGTCTTTGTCGAACCTAAAAGTCTTCCTTATCTTGCCTTTTTGACCATGCTATTCCCCTATTACTAGGCACAGTTGCCATTGATGTTCACCGTTATTGATATCCTTACTACCAAAAATGAGAAATAGAGTATTTGAGCTATAATATGCTTATTAAAGGCATTATTCAACCAAGCAATAGCCCTTTTTGTCTCCTGTATTGCTAGTTTTAAAAAAACAGGATCATGATTTTTCTGTGTTGATTATTGTTACTTAACAAACAAGGACTATTTTCCAATTCCTAATGTTGACAAACTGTTAGATGAATTTCAAGGTGCTAAGGGATTTTCCAAGTTGAACATATGAATAGGGTGTCATTAAATTACAATTTGGTGAGAATATAGGTGTCTCAAATCCTCTTCTCTCTTTGATTTTGGTTAGTATGATTCAATAGTTATAATGGTACACTAATATTTGAGTAATGACCATTTTTTTGTTAAGGGTGTGTAACTAGGTTTATATTGAGATTATATATATATATAGGCTTGGCAATTAGGCCCGAACCCAATCTGGTCTGAAGCCAACAAGTCAGGCTTGGGTTGACTGAGCTGCCCAGGTCCAACCTAGCCCGAGGTCCAACGAGCAATGACAAAATGAAATCATTTTGAATTTTTAAAAAAAGAGCTTGGACCAACCCAAGCCTAATCAGGCCCGACCCATTGTCATCCCTATACACACACACACACACACACACACACACACACTTATGTAGTTCACATTTAGGGCTTTTGAGATTATTATTCCACATTATTTTCTAAAAGAGGGTGGTATTGAGAGATTGTAAAATTGCCTACATCTTTGTTGTGCCTGTAAGCCCTCTGGGGATTCTTGTACTTTCTTTTTCACTATAATGGATATTTTGACTAGCTCGTCATCGACCATGGTTTTTACCTCTCACTGAGGGTCTTTCATATAAATTTACTGTCTTTGATTATTAGTTTTGCTCTTTACTTCTCTTATTTTCTTAATTAAATTAATCTTTGTGTTTCTCCTATACGCTAAAATCCTAACAAAAGGTATAGAAGTTTTCACTATACCCTAAAAATCCTTGCAAGTGGTATCAAAGCATTCTATTCAATAGAGAATTCAAAATGTTGACTGCCACAAAGTTGATATCATGAAGTTTGATGGAAATTTAGTTTTTCCATTTGGAGAGTTCAAATGAAGGTTGTCCTTACCCAAAACACATTTAAAAGAGTTTTGGAAGGAAAATTCAAGAAGCCATGCATCATGACTAATGAACAATGTGATGAGTTAGATGAAAGGGCACTCTCCACCGTATAGCTTTGCTTGTCCAAGGAGATTCTATGTGAAGTGGTAATGAAACAACCACTGCGGGCTTGCGGCTAAAATTGGAGTCTTTGTAAATGACCAAGAAACTTGTAAACAAGCTTCATCTCAAGGAGCGTTTACATACAATATATATGGCTGAAGGTACTCCCATCCATTATCATCTGGATGAGTTTAATTCTATTTTCATAGACATAGAAAATATTGACGTGAAAGTTTAAGACGAGGACAAAGTTGTTTTGTTAGTAGTCTCATTCTCTAGTTCTTAGAAACACTTCGAAGAAATCATGTTGTATGGAATTTATGAAACTTTCTATTTTGAAGATGCTAGATCTAATTTTTGATCAAAGGAAAATTTTGATATTGAATTTTGTTCTGATGATAAAGATGAGGATTTGACTGTGATAGGGAGATCAAGAAAATGGTAGTAATAGTAATTCAAAGAAATTTAGTTCTAAATTTAGAGGACATTAATCCAACAAAACCTATTATTATTGTAAGAAGTTTGGACATGAAATTTCTAAACGTTACGAGTTGAAAAATAAATAAAAGAATAAGGAGAAAAAGAAACAAACCCAAAATTTTGTTAAAGTTAGTACTGTTGAGACTAATTATGAAGGTGATGTTCTGTTGTTTGTTACTTCCACTAATAAGAGGAGTAAAAGTGAATGAATTCTTGATTTTGGATTTAATTTTCATATGTGTCCTCATAGGGATTCATTTGTCATTTTGAAACCTGTTGATAGTGGTGTTGTCTTGATGGGCAATGATGCACAATGTATGGTAACTGGCATTGGTAGTATTCATATCAAGACTTATGATGGTGTAGTTAGGACCAATATTCTTTATGTTCCTGACTTGAAACAAAACTTGATTTCTTTGGGAACCTTTAAATCTATTAGGTTTAAGTACACAATTAAACAGGAGTTCTTAAGGTTCTGAAAGGTTTTTTTTTAATTGTTTTGAAAGTTAACTATTCTAGTATTCTTTATCTTTTACAAGGTTCAATTGTGAAGGTTTTGTAGTTGTTTCTTCTCCTATGACTAACTCTATTATTAACAAATTATGGCACATGCACTTAGGTTATATGAGCGAGAAAGGCATGACACTTTTGAGTAGAAAGCATCTTCTTTGAGATCAAGGCATCAAAAGTTAGAGCTTTATAAACATTGTGTTTTTAGGAAACAAAAAGTTAGTTTCTCTACTATAACTCACTGTAAAAAGATATTCTTAAGTATTTACATTTTAATCTATCGAGACTTTTTAAAATTCTTTCTTATAGAGGAAAAAGATATTTCATGTCTATTATTAATGATTTTCATGTAAATTTTGGTTCTATTTCTTGATACATTAAAATGAAACCCTCTCTGTGTTTAAAAGGTGAAAAACTCTTGCAGAGAACCAAATAAGGAAAAAGGTTAAGAAGCTTAGAATAGACAATAGGTTAGATTTTTGTGATGGTGACTTCACTAAATTCTTCTCAGATCATGGTATAAATAGATATAAGACACCTATTCGGAAACCTCAATAGAATGGTTTTATAGAACAAATGAATAGGACTCTTCTAGAGAGAGCTCATTGTACGCTCTCAAATGTTGGATTATGGCATTAACGTGATTTTTGGGTCAAGGCAATGTTTACTACTTGTTTTTTGTTCAATTAATCTCCACACCCTTTTCTTAACTTCAGAAGCCCAGAAGAAGTATGGTTAGGTAATCTTGTTGACTATTCTATTTTGAGAATTTTTGGTTGTCTTATGTATGCACATGCTAATCATGGTAAGCTTGTACCTAGAGCTCTAAAGTGCATATTTCTTAGTTATGCATCCAAGTTTAAGGGATATCGTTTATGGTGTTTTGATTATAAATCATGTAAAGTCATTCTTACTAGGGATGTTACTTTTCATGAGGATGCTTTACTTTCTCCTGGAAAAGATCCTCTTCTTCCTTCTTTTATTGGTATAGGTGATTTGAAAAGTATCAGCGAGAATATGGAGTTAGAGTTGAGATATGTTTCTCCTTTAAATGTCGATGTCCTTTTTTCCTCCAACAGTTAACCAAGTAAACAACATAATGATGGTTTTAGTACCACAACTTTTGTTGAAACAAAACGAGATTATTTTATTGCTCGTGATAGACCAAAGAGACAAATTAGAAAGCCTACCAGATATACTGACGACGATGATGATTTGATTGCTAATGTATTTTTAGATGCACAAGATGTTAGTGAAGGTATAAAACCTTCTTATTATTATGAAGTTGTTTCCTATACTGATTCTTTTAAATGGTTAGTGGCAATGAATGAAGAAATTGAGAGTCTCCATAAAAAAGATATATGGGATTTAGTGGAGCTTCAAAAAGGAAAACAATCTTTGAGTTACTAGTGGATCTATAAAAAGAAGGATGGTATTCTTGGGTTGAAGGTGCAAGGTGGAAGACAAGTTTGGTAGTCAAAGGGTTTAATCAAATATAAGGTATTAATGCAATTTCGCAAGTTCACGGGTCTCAAGTAGTATAGTATAATATCGTCCCACAGGGAGTAATTGTATAAGTACTGGGCTTGGATCACTCAATCAATTGGACTAAGCAATTGTGTAAAAATGGGGAATTAAAATAAGAAATTTAACTATCAAAAATAATAAAAACAATGCT
>JAOTAX010000003.1:28439870-28461178 GCA_025629825.1 Erythroxylum guanchezii | reverse complement strand
GTGTACCAATCCTATTATGCATGAACAGTCCTAAGTCATTCCAATCCATCTCATCCTATGCCAAATTTACTATTTTATCCTTCCTGTCGGGGGTGGGATGTTACAGTGGTCTACGTCCAGTTCTCAGAGATCTTTCTGAGTTTTCACTATACTTCGCAAAGTTACAAGCATTCTTTGACTCCGAGCCTCTTCGGGTCTCTTACAACAAGCATTCTTTCACACTTAGCCTCTTCAGGTCATCTGCTTTTCTTCTTTCAACTAAAAGATGTTTCGAGCTTATGTTACAGATAACGATAGCTTTATGTTTAGCACAATGAAATTTCTAGCTTTTTGAATCTCACTAACTCTTTTTCGAAAATCTCTAACTCCGTAACTTCTTCAGTCTTCGACTCCGACTCGTATTTATAGCCTTCGTCTTCAACTGTTTCTTGATAACTGCTTCTTTCTTCTTGTTTCTTGATCTTTGAAGATTCAGCTATTCAGTTGAGTTCTATAACTAACTCAAGCTGATTAGTCATCCAACGTGGTATCGATTCTTCCGTCTCATTTTTAACTTTATGCTTCCGTCTCACTTTTAGCTTTGCGCTTCCGTCTCACTTTTTAGCTTCGCGCTTCCGTCTCACTTTCTTTTGTCTCACTTTCTATCTGCTTCCGCCTGATTTTGCTTTCTACTTTTGTGTAATTTTGCTTCCATCTCACTTTCTTTCTGCTTCTGTCTGATTATTTAGGCTTCATCAAAATTACTAATCGTGAAGTCATTTTGACTTAACACATTCCCATCCATCTCGTTCCATTTTTCATCTGTGACTCTAGTTAGTCGTTCACTAATGACCACCAGACAATTATCTTTCTTCAAGATTGCCTTTATCTTCAACTTTCACAATGAGAAATTACTCCCATTGAACTTTTCAATCTCAAATTTTGTTGTCATTACTTATATCACAACAGAATTTAACTCTCACTATTTCACGTAAATAGTACCCGTATATATGAATAGTACCCATACATATGAATAGTTTCATATATGTGAAAACTGTATGTGTATGTATGAATAGTACCGTGCACATGAATAGTATGAATAGTACCATAAACATGAATAGTACTATATACTTAAATTACAGTAACTGCACAGTTTAATGCAAAAATAAATGCATGAACAGTTGTCACCTTTTGAGGTTACTATTCATCAATTTTCACTATGCTCACCCGAACTCTGAACGAATTACGCCAAAAAATTTTTCGTAATTTTCTCACCTCGCTCTGATACCACTTGTTGTGAAAATTGACCGGATAAGAGCAAGTTTGCAGCTAAGTAGGACTGAAGGAATATTAATGAATATATAGATTTTACGTGAAAAACTCCCAAATTATGGTAAAAACTACGGGCAAAGATAAAAGAATTTTACTACTATAAAAAACTGAAGAATTACAAGAAAAAATTAGACCAAAAAATACACATAATATTTTTGTATCTCTTTCTCTTTCTTTTTTTCTCTCTCACCTCACGTCTGTCCTTTTTCTACTCTGCTTTGCTCTCTTCATCTCTTGCCTATAAACATCTAATAGCTGGCCATTTGGCCAGCTATTCCTTTACTCTCTTTTTTCAACTTTGCTAAGGGCCGAAAATGATGCCTATCATTTTTGATAGGTTGCTGGCCAAAACGCTCGTACATATGAGCTAACTCAGTCAATCGATTAACAAACATAGCCAACAGTTTGTGCCAAACAAAGCCTGTTACTTGAACTCTACTTAAATGATTATCCTATGAAAATAATCACCTATTTGATAACTTTTGGGAATAACATAAACTATGAAGACATAATTAAGTGATCAATAAAAATTCAGTTTCGTATGTAATTTGAATAGAATCTTCAGCTGTTCTTATATAATATTGATACTCGTCAGGATTAATAGATGATTTGGAAGTGTTCAACATCGTGAAATTAAATAAATTAATAAAGAATTGAGAGCCGTATAAACTATCCAGTAATTCCAAACTTTGAATTAAGTTGGAACATTAGTAGACTCAATATAATATTTAAATACAAATTAGTTAAATTTATATTTGTGAAAATATTTGACACGTAATAGTCGTACACAAAAAATATTTACAAAACATTAGTAATCTAAAAATATTATTTGATTAAAAATTTGAAAAACTTATGTTTAGACCTAATTAAAATTGTTAAAAATTTAAGAGTCCATTATTCCCCAACAAATTGGAATAGAGTACAAATAGTTATGATTTATGTTAAAAATAACGTAGTGGGTATTTGTTATAAATATTGTGTGGATCACTATTACTAATCAAATAAAGTAAAGGAATCGTGTATCCAAAGCTATTGAATATAAAGTCAGAAAGTTGAAAACGTCCCTGAAGAGCATTCTTCTTTTGTTATGATTTTACTTCAACCTAATGATTTAAAACGTTAAGGTGATAAATCTTTTCTTTTTGCTTAAATTTATGGTATAAATTGACCAGATGATAATTTGGTTTTGTTTTAATAAGATACCATTCGAATATAACTAATATACATGGTCGGTATTTTGCAAAATCAAGAGTTGATAAGTTCCATACCCACCACGTTAGATGGGTTGTAGGATGAGAAGAATATGTCGCAGTCGTTCGTGCAAGAAGTTAATGTATACTGTATACACACGCTGCGGTCCCCAGAGGCAGAGTACATAGTGTCTCAATTTATGAACCAATCGTGGGATGGATGCAATAAAAATAAATTTTGATTTGAATGGAGTAGATTTTAGCCATACACAAAGATAAAATCCTCACTACAGATCTGGTCGCATTTTATGTTACGGATATTGATATGAGCTTGTTCTCGTGACAATGAAAATGTATATGTATACATATATATATATATACACACACTTAGGCTGGTAGGCTGGTGGTGTCACTGTCTCATTTATCCTACCTATTGAATCTGTTTATCGTGATTGAGAAGAAAAAAGAAAAAGAGAAGTCTGTAGGGTATAAACGCATGATGGAATGCTCGACTTTATGTTAGAGGGACCAACACCAACCCCATCTTTATGTCAGATACAGGTAGAAGCTAGCCAGGTCTTCTTAATTTTTCCAAAAGGATATGCCAGAATTTATTTAGACGTTTATCAACTCAAACAGTCCATATATGTGCTCTTAATTTTCCGTTTGATGCGAACGAATATTCAAACATTTGATATTCTGTGTATATCCAGCTGAAGAAATTTAACAAGAAACAAAAATCTTTCTATTGTGAAATGTATTTAACACAAAGTCTTTCAATAGCTGAACAAGAGGCAGCAAGTGTTATGAAGATTTGGCATTACTCTACATGATGATTAATCAAGATACGTACAAATTAAGTGGAAGATATAAGCGTGCATGCATGTCATGCATATTCATCATACTTCATAAGTATGTATGTTCAGACCAAATTAGCATGCAACTTTCAAGCAATCTTTAATCGATTTTCCGGATTCGACCCAACTATTCAATTTTAATCTATGAATATACATAATTAACTATAGACAATTACATATAGAATCACCAAAAGGATTCGGTTGCTCCTTTCTTGAGTAGATATTAATTTGAGTCATTGTCTGGTTTTTTTTCAAAGATTTTACCGTCGAACAAAACATAGGAAATTTTGGGTTATTTGAAGTCAACCAAAAAAAAGAGGGTAATTAGTCGTCATAGATTCACTTGATCGCTTTGCAATTATTTAGCAAAGAAAAGGAAAGGACAACTAACGGGGTTCCTCATTCCCTTCTCTATCTACTTTTTTATGCAAATGTCCAAAATTACTGCGCCTGATTATGTTGACCAATCTTTTAACGTCACCTTTTCTTATTTTTTTGGTAGGACGATTAGAGATTTTTGGATGGGTTTGAATTTTCGGTGACACCTTTAAATCTTTACCATGTTCAAATTAATCTTTTAAATTTTCAGTAATATCTTTAAGTTTTTATCATATTCAAATTAATCTTCGCTCGTGTTTAGTGAGTCTTTGAAGAGCGGCAAAGCATTATTACCGAGTATTTAATACTGTTGCATAAACAAACATAGGTTAAATCCTAACTTTACTTAAACAAAGACCAATTTCTTACCGCTATATTTTGGTGGTGGGTGGTTTCTTTTAGCTTTTGCACTCCTTTCCTAAATCATCAGATAAGAAATTACATGGTGTTTTTGCTCATCAAATAATATTATGTATTTTGTTTTCAGTTAAATAAAGAAATATGCATAACTTAGCTATAAAATTTTCAATAGAACAGTGCAGATGATGCCATGTTCCACTTTCCACGTGACAAAGACAATTCGTTGTCATCACTTTGTTCCATGAAACTAATGTCGACGGGACGTTGGAGAGAATTTCTAACAAATAAAATGTAAGATATTGTTAGTTTATAAAATATATAAATACTTTTACTTGACTAATAAAAAGTCATGCAAGACATTTGGAGTTTTATTATGAAGCTTATAATATGATGAGCTATTGGTCTTATAATTCTAATAGGACTACCTTTGTTTATTGGTAAGATCTTAAAGTCTAATAAGCTCTCGTCATGCACAACTGAAAAGATAATTATAAACGAGTAGCCTAGCGAGAAAATATACGTGGTGATGGTAAACGAAAGAGACCATGCCGTTTGTTTCCTCTTGGTTTTGTAAATGTTAATTAAGTAAATCACAAGCGAAGAAGAGAAGAAAAGATGAATACATAACGAGGAAGAATCTCAATCCGCTTAAACCTAACTAGACTTGGTAAATACATGATCATGTTGGGCAACAATAAACTTTACTTCATTGTGAATTGAGCAGTCGCTCTAAAGAATGGCTGGTCAAAGCCTTTCTCCTTTTTCTTTTTGCTCTTTAAAATGGTTTGAAACCATCACATGCCTAAGTGTTTGTAATTATATTATTGGAGATTTATTGAGCTAATTAATACATTTTTTTAATTTAAAAAAAAAAGAAGAAGAAAATGATGTTCATAACGTAATGGTTTTAATGACGTCCACCCAACCCAACGCCATTTTCATTTTGTTTGGCATGACCCTAGAGAACAACCACTTTATATATATTTTTCCAAAGGTGTTCATTTAAGCATGTCTAGTTGACATCCCACGATTAGGACACAATTATGACAGAATTTGTCTTTAAAACAACCAATTTTGACTCTGTTTCGCCCTTTTCTTGGTTTAGAAAATTTGTCCAACATATGATCATGGAAATTAGCAGTCTATATCTTATTGGCGTCAGGGCAAAGAAATTGGGAGTGAACATTCACCAAACACTTCTTTTGCTTTTAAGTTTTGACGATAATAATTACCTTAGGAGGTCTCACAAGTATCAGGAATGGAGCGTTGTTGATTTCAAGGAAACCTTAATTAATTACCAACAACTATGATAAGAAAAGCTTGCATTTGTAATATATGCTGGGAAGTTTACCGTCTTAGGAAGCAAAAGAATGGCTTTGCTAGGACTTTGAATTTTGAGTAGGTCAGAGAGAAATTTATTCCTCATAAATGGAATCAGTCCTGGTACGGAAATAAATAATGTTTAGTTTAAGTCAACAAAATTGGGTTTTTTTTTTTAATTTTCTATAACAATATAAATGTAATCAGTTCTTAACCCTATTTACTTGCATAATTACCAGAATATAATTAAAGGTCATGATGCAAAGCCATCATTTTGCACCTTCATTGATACTAAAGAGGTTGAACACAAAGCAAGTAGAAGAATTCCATGAAAGGTCAAAAGCAAAAAGTTATAAATGAGGCAGTAATTCAGTATTAGATACTCAGTTATTATTTTTTTTCCAAAAAAGAGAAAAAAAAAAAAGAAAAGAAGGTGACCTCAATGACTGGAAGTTCTTCCAATTCATTTGGTGGTTGCTTCTCACCCACCAAATGTTATTCTAATTTCTTGCGTGATTGGCTCTTTGAGATACAATTCTAAAGTCTTGAATAAATAATTATGATTTTAAAATATGAGTAAATTTACTAACGTAAAGAGAATTCGATAGAAGCAGCTTCTGCAGAGACCTTTCCACGGAAGTTGAGAGTCGACCAAGTTTGGATGGTGTGTTTGTGTTCTCTAACCTCTTCTACAAAGAGACTATTTTTTCACCTAATAATAATAAAGGATCGGATTATTCTTCTATTTAGTTAAAATCAAGGGGAAAATAGGGATGAAGATAAAGTGTCTTTAGACTTAGACTCTGATGACGGAAAGAAAGTAAAAGAAAAAGAAAAAGATAAAAGAAAAGGTGAATAAACTAAACATGGGAGTGGACCAGACCAAAGAGAGAGCAGTTGTTGTTGATTTCAGTTGATGTAAAAGACCTTAAGAAAAAGAAAAAGGAAAAAAAAAAACCTCAATCATATCGACCCCCTCATCCTCTCCTCCTTCTGCTGCTTCTTTTCTCCTGCCTCCACTTTGTTTTGTTATTTTAAAAGAAAGCAAAAGCTAAAGTTCCGAGAACAACCCAGTGTTCTTTTTGTTACAATCACAGATCGCTCTTTTCTTTTCAATGTTCGTCGTCGCCGGCACTGGAGTTCAGCTCTCCGCCGGCTGTTTTTGGTGGGAATATGCCTCGCCGTCCATTGTGTCCATGGCCCTCACAGCTTTGGCTGGAATCGCCGTGTTCGCCGCCTGTTATATGCAGTAGCAGTAAGTAATCGAGACAGAGAAAAATAAAGAAGAAGTAGAGTTAGAAGAGAGTAAAGTAGATGAAAGCTCTAAAACGAAGTCACACGTCGTCGTCGTCTTCAAATCCATCTTCTCCGTCATCCTCTTCGACAGGCTCGTCGTCCTCTTCTTCATGGGTTCATTTGCGTTCCGTCTTATTCGTTGCTAATTCATCCTCACCTGCTTCTTGCTCCTCTTCTGATCGGTGAGTTCTCAAGTCCCTTTCTTCCGTGATTCGCTGATTTTTATGTGTGATTAAAGTAATGTTCTTTGTTCATTATCCAGATCCGATCTCGGCTTATCGTCAAAATCATTTTTTTCAGGGTCAATCTTTAGTTGAATCCAGTGTTTGTTCCTCGTCTAGTTCCCTTTGTCTTTATGTTCTTTTTTTTTTTTTACTTTCCTTTGCTCTAATTAAAGTAATGTTCTTTGGTTTTAACGGGTTGACTTAATTGTCACCTTCTTAAGTACTTCACTGAAGTGGAATTTCTTTGAGAAACACTGTACCTGTGTTCACTTCTTCCGACGGAAGTATAGATTAGTAGGGTTGATTTTGTTTAAATAGTATTTTAATGACTCTGTATGACGATCCTGTTCTATGGAACGTGAATAATCAAATATGAACTCTTTTCTTTGTTATTCTTAAATGAAAATATTAACTTTCGATGGTTTACAGTCTTTTTGTTCTGAGGGAAGCTTAAAAATTCCTTGCATTTTGAGTTGTTGACCAAAACAAGTAGTTATGTGTAGAGATTTTTATGAAGTAACAGTGTTGTGTTGTGGCTTTTAAAGTTTGACATTCTGAGGTTCAGGTTATCTTCTTCTTTGCTTCGAACACTGCTATGCTTCAAACCACCTGTACATTATCGTAGAAAAGAACCGAGGGAAAATCAGAAAGGAAGCTTAGAAGGAGAAGGAGGGATAGTAAAATTAGGTGCAAAAATGTAGTTTCTTTTCTCTAATAGTGGCACTTGACAATATTTGTTGAAAACTGACTAGTTCGTGGAAATTTTCAGCCTTACTTTTGGTTGATTGTTGGCCTTTTGATTTTCTTTAGATTGTCCTCTGTTTCATCATTAATGCCTTCTTTTCTTGTTTTCCATTGCATCTTACTACAATCACTTGATTCATAAATTTATGATAACTTTGATGGCTGTTCTTTCACTTCAGGAGCCGTCTAAAATCACCATGGTCACGTAGGAAAAGAAAACGTGCACTTACTCCTCGACAATGGAGAAGTTTGTTTACAACAGAGGGGAAATTCCGTGATAGTGGCATAAAGTTTTTGAAAAAAGTCCGAAGTGGAGTGAGTAATCATTGGAATTGCTCCTCTTTAACTCTGTTTTGCTGATTTTTGGATATTTATCTCTTTTATTTCTTGATACAGGGGGTTGATCCAAGTGTTAGATCAGAGGTTTGGCCTTTCCTTCTTGGAGTGTAAGCATACTCAACCATATGATTTGTTGGCAAAGGGTGTGACTGTTATATCTCTTCAGGCGATCAACTCTTTCAAACTTCTGAAATATTGTGGCTCTTATACTGTTGAAATCTTTCCCATTTCCGGAAAAGCTGTGTAGTTGACTTCCCTCAGTCAAATCCATCGACATGGCTTATTGTCAACTTTTTTGCATTTCTCTAGTTCTGTATGTTGCAGTATATTCTTCACTTTTGGAACATGCATTTCTTTGTTCCTTGAAATTGTTTCTGCTTCCGGGTGTTCTTTTAATAATTTTTATCCAGTTGAAAGATTTGGATTCACAAATTTTTTGTTGAGTTGTATATTAGTGAGTTTCTCTACTTCGCAAGAGTCAAATGAAGTGGCTTTTAATGGAAGCTTAACATTTCTATCTCTGGAAATTCTTCATACAGTTCTCTTGGAATTTTTCTGTTTCTTTGTTCCTTTAAATACCTTATTTGATGATATTAGCTTTCTTCCTTTAAACAGGTATGAATTGAACAGCTCCAAACACGAGAGAGAAACTATAAGAACCCAGAAAAGGTAACTCTAGCAGCTCATCTTCAAAATTCTAGTGGCTGGTGATTGTCAATTTTTACTTATTCTGAATGTAAATCCCCCACTTCTAATTTAGGCATTTGTTCTCACTGCTCTTTTACATTCTGTGGCTGTAGGAAGGAATATGAAAAGCTCCGTAGACGGTGTCGGCTGCTCCTCAGATGCAGCGATAAGAGCTTTAAATTAAATGCAATTGGTGGACCAAGCTGCCGGGGAGACAATAGAAATATTGTCCAGGATACGGACTCATCTTCTTGTGAAGATGTGGTTAGTGCAAGGGACTCACTTTCTAGTGGAGAAAAAAGTCCAGATACTGTGGACTCTGATGGTCCCTCAAGTATACGGATGGAAGGTGATGATATTCTAAAGGAAGAAACAAATGCCGATGCTTCTGCACCGAACACCGACTCATCTGATTCAGACTCCTCTGAAGACCCTGATGTCATTCAGGCTTCCTCATCCTCAGACAACAGGGAAGAGGAAGCTTCTGATATACCTTCCAATAATGATGCTTCTCCTTCAGTTACAGAATTAAACACAGACGTGTGCACTGCCACTGAGAATTATGCCACATGGCAACGGATCATTCGTGTTGATGCAGTGAGAGCCAACTGTGAGTGGGTATCTTACTGCCAAACCCAAGGTTCAATATCAGAGTCTAGAGCACGTCGGTATGCAGAGGCTGTTGGGCTGAAAGACTATGATCACCTGGAACCATGCAGAATATTCCATGCTGCACGACTAGTTTCAATTCTTGAAGCCTATGCACTCTATGACCCTGAAATTGGTTATTGCCAGGGCATGAGTGATTTGCTTTCTCCCATAATTTCTGTGATTGCTGAAGATCATGAAGCTTTTTGGAGTTTTGTGGGCTTCATGAAAAAGGCCAGGCATAATTTCAGGCTTGATGAGGTGGGTATTCGAAGGCAGCTTAGTATTGTTTCTAGGATTATTAAATGCAAGGACTCTCATCTCTATAGACATCTAGAGAAGCTTGAAGCTGGGGATTGCTTTTTCGTGTATAGAATGGTGGTTGTGCTATTTAGGAGGGAATTAACATTTGAGCAGACACTTAGCCTGTGGGAGGTGGTGTGGGCAGATCAAGCAGCCATAAGGGCTGGCATTGGAAAGTCTGCATGGAGCAGAATAAGACAGAGAGCACCTCCTACGGACGATCTATTGCTGTATGCAATTGCAGCATCAGTTCTGCAGAGGAGGAAACTGATCATAGAGAAGTACAGTAGCATGGATGAGATTTTGAGGGAGTGCAATAGCATGGCCGGCCATCTTGATGTGTGGAAGCTCCTTGATGATGCTCACGACTTGGTCGTAACATTGCACGACAAGATAGAGACACCTTTCTGATGGTTTCTGGAGTATTTGCATATCCTTTTTGTTTTGCTGTTCACTCTCAGATGTTATTGATCTCATCATCTGTACGTATTCCATTGATTTCCACAAATCACATTGCACGGCAGTGAGCAGATGATTTCTGCACAAACAATGGATTTACACAATTATTTTTGTCCCCAGCCAGCCCGGAATGCTGCTGAGAGCAATAGATTGCTGGCCTTTAACTGGTTGATGTTAATCAAATTGAAATGGGGAAATTTTTTTATCTTTTCTTTCCTGAGCTTACAGAATAGTTTTCTGGTATACTCTTAATGTTGTGTTTATGCTTTTTCTGTTATCCTTTTTCCTTAATCTCGCAATCCTAAAATAATATTGCTATATTTAAATTATGAAAGTAATTAAACCATCCTTTTAAAGCAAATTATAAATTATCCATCATAAAGTTGTTGGTATAAACCAAAGTACTAATGTAAACAATTTCATGGGCACATTCTATTTAAGGGAATTCGAATCACAATTAAAAGTGTCAAATTGATGATGGAAACATATTAATCAAGAAACCTTGGCAAATTATAAGCAAAATTGGATAATTAAATGAGTTGGAATGATTTCTTATAATCATTGTTATCATCATTAACATCCAGTTGAAGTCCCGCTAAGAAAGTTTGATAATACACAACCTTATCTTTACATAATAGAGAGATTGTTTCCGATAAACCTACATGCAATATATCATGAAGATTTTACAATATAAATGGATGTACATACATATCTAAGAAATAAAGTAAAATAAATAAATCAATCAATCAAATAAACATAAAAGGTAAGAAAAACATCTAAATATAAAAATATAACACAATACAAATAATACTAAAGAGAAACACCGAGCTCTAATTATTCTGCTGCGTTCAAGATGGACATTAGCAAGGCGTATGATCGGATGGAATAGAAATTTGTTTGGGATGTTTTGATTGCTATGGGGTTTGATCATCGTTGGGTACAGCTTATTTTTGAATGTATCTCCACTGTTCGGTACTGGGTTTTGCAAAATGGTTCTGAAATTGGCCCGATCTTCTCGACTCATGGACTTCGACAAGGTGACCCCTTGTCCCCTTATTTATTTATATTATGTGCTGAGGGTCTTTTGAAATTAATTCAAGTGGGGGTTCGGAATGGTCAGTTGCATGCTGGTAAGATTTCTAGAGGTGGTCTGCCTATCTCGCATTTGTTCTTTGCGGATGATAGTCTAGTGTTCTTTGAGGCTAGCACTATGGAAGTTGGGGTTTTGAAGCAGATTCTCAATACTTATGAATTGGCTTCAGGACAAAAAATAAATTTTGACAAGTCCTCCATTTCTTTTTCGAAGAATATGCCTAGAGGAACTCGAGATGCGGTTTGTAGTGTGTTGGAAGTTGAAGAAAATAATACTCTTGGTACTTACTTGGGTATTCCGTCTCATGTGGGAAGTAATAAAAAAGCAGTATTTGGTTATATTAAACATAGAGTTTGGCGACGACTGAATTCATGGAAACGAAGACCTCTCTCTAGGGCCGGTAAATCAGTTCTTTTGAAAATAGTGTTGCAAACTATCCCGAATTATGTTATGGGGTTGTTCTTACTCCCTAAAACATTATGCCAAGAAATTGAGAGGGTGATGGCGGGTTTCTGGTGGGGTAATGGAGTTAATCATGAGAAAGGAATAAGGTGGATGGCATGGGATAGGATGGCTAGAGTTAAGGAAGTTGGAGGGCTTGGCTTCAAGCGACTAAGAGAGTTCAATCTGGCTCTATTAGGGAAACAAGGTTGGAAAATTCTTACCAATCCAGGTTCTTTGATTGCTCGTGTTTTAAAAGTGAAATACTTCCCAACGACTTCGTTTCTTTCTTCTTCTTTAGGATCAAATCCTAGTTATATCTGGCGGAGTATTTGGCGGAGTATTTGTGGTAACAGTATTGGTATTTGGGATACTCCTTGGTTGCCTAACAGTGATAATATGAGAATTACTTCTACTCGGCCATTGAATTGCTCTTCCTACTTGGTGTCAGATTTAATCCAAAGTAGGCAATGGGATCGAGGCAAATTACGCAATCTTTTTAGTGAAGATGAGCAACAAAAGATATTGTCCATTCCTTTATCATTAAGAGCAGCCCCTGATTGTCTATGTTGGAGATTTGAACAACAAGGGAAATATTCAGTAAAATCGGCTTATGCTTTTACTGTGAGTCGATTTACAACAAACAATCAAATGGATGCGGCGGTCTGGAAAAAGCTTTGGAAAGTGCGAGTACTGCCGAAAGTCCAGAACGTTATTTGGCGAGCTCTATCTGGTGTTCTTCCTTGCCATTCTGTCCTTGTGCAACGAAGAGTCCCGGTAATTGATTCCTGTCCTTTCTGTTGTGGTTTCAATGAAACGGTAATGCATGTGTTGGTGGAGTATCCATCTGTTGTTAACATATGGAGACTTGCTGGATTTTCTACTACTTTGTTTCCTGGTAATTCGTTTATGGACTGGTGTGGACAAGTTTGGCTAGGAATGTCCTATATACAAGCTAGTGTTGTGTTAATGTTGCTATGAGCTATTTGGACTTTTCGAAATCAAGTGGTATGGCAGGAAAAGAGGTGTAATGCGTGGTCTATAATTCACATGGCTAGAAACTGTTTTGATGAATGGTCTGCTGCTAATATTCGGCCTGTACCTGCTGCTATCTCTCGGGCACTTCATCAATGGAAGCCACCACCTACTGGATTTTTGAAAATCAATGTAGATGCCTCAACAGGAACGAGTACTGGTTATGTGGGTATTGGGGCAGTGGTTCGTGGAGCGGATGGAGGTTTTCTTGCGGCTAGAGCTTGGCGTGTAGTGGGATTCTTTTCAGCTAAGGCAGCCGAGGCAGTAGCGATTCGCGAGGTGTTGAGCTGGATAAAAGCACGTCAATGGAGAAATGTGGTTGTAGAATCAGATGCAAAGTTAGTGGTTCAAGCTATTGAGGATTCTTCATCTACGGATGTTTCGGCGTTTGGTCTTCTTATTTAAGATTGTATCTCTCTCATTAGTGAGTTAGCATCTGTATCTTGTAGTTTTGCTTATAGGTCTGCGAATGTAGCCACACATACTGTTGCTGTGGGTGCTCATTCCGAGTCAGGCTTAGGAGAGTGGTTTGATATACCACCTCTTACTATTATGAATATTGTTTGATTATTAATAGCATTTCATAACTTATTCCTCAAAAAAAAAAAAAAGAGAAACACCGAGCAAAAGTAATAAATATAACACAAAATAACGTATATATAGAACATGTCTGAGAATAACAATAAACATTAAGCGAAATATATACTAGAAGAGACCCGTACCTACCACAAAAGACCCATGCAAGAATAATTCTCTCCATGACTATCAAAACCTTAATTACACTATATAAGAACCAATCTAAGCTATACACCCTAGAAGGTACATATTATAGAATAAATGCAAAGGACACAAGTTTTGCAACCTACAAGAAAGGGAATGTTCTCTTTTAAGAAAGACCCTTAACCTCTATCTTAGTATACTAAAGTTTTCTATTTCAAGCCAATTCTTTAGTAAAATCTAACATATTCATATCATTCTTGATCATTTTTCTCTACGTTTTTTTAGGACTTTTTTTTTTTCTTCTTACAGTTTCTAAATATTATTTTCTCGCATTTTCTTACTAGAATATCGGAGTGTGTACTATTCGAACCATCTAAGACATGCCTCTCTCAATTTGTCATTTATACGTATCACTTTAGTTTGTCTTTGAACATTAAATTTTTTCCCTTATCTTTTTCAGTAAAATTACACGTCTACCGAAACATTTTTATTGTCACCACCAAAACTTTATTATCATGTATTTGTTTAATAGCCAACATTCCACACATATAACATAATTGGCCCAACCGTCAGAATTTACGATTAATTTCTTATAATATAAAAGCTAATTTGCTTATTAATATAAAAGCAGAAGAAAGAGAGATTGCATGAATCAACAAAAAAAAAAGAGAGGAAAAGAATTTAGTGTAGAATCAAGATAAAGAGAGAGAGACGGACACACGCAGAGTATAAAGTATTGCATATTGGTTGTCCTATCAGTTGGGTAACCCATAGAAAGAACGAACAAGCATCAAATAATAAACCCAAGAAGAAGAAAAACACGGCATTCCTGTAATTGAAGCTGCTGTCGATCCCCAAATGTTCAACCCCAACAATGGTCACATCTCCGGTAGCGTCGGCGGCGCTGGCGGTGGCGGGTTGTGGTGGCCTGTGGCTACCCCTACTTCCAGAGTCACTGTTGCGGTCACGGCGTTGGCCGGAATCGCAGTGTTCGCGGCCATATTCTACACCACTAATAGGTAATCTAAAAAAGGACCTGGACTTTGTAAATCCATATATATATATATATATATATATATATATATATATATATATAGTAAATGTGTTCTGTCTTGTTTGTTTTGGTTCTTTGTTATCTGTGTTTTGCTTGCTCTAGTGTCTTCAAATTCTTCGTCTTTCTCTTAGGATTAGATTTGGGTGAATGGGGATGATGCTGAATTCTTAATTATTGAACAAAATATTTTAACTTTAAGATTTTTGTTTTTCCTTTCTTTCTATGTGGATTATAGTTGAACCCGTAAAACTCTAAATGATTATGGTTTATTTTCCAAGTTCTATTTTTGTATGATCAGTAAAACTAGACATATTGATTTGAATAGTGAGTCCTTCCCTTCCTTTTCTGTTTCCTTGCTCGTCATTATGATTATGGTTTAATTTAGGTGAAGTTACCCTTTACCAACTTAGGAAATGGATATATATTTTTCTGCTGTCACTCTCCACCGTCTACCATAAGTCGGCTGGCAAGACAAGAATTTCTGTAGTTGGTTCAATTTGTGTTATCTACCTCTAGTTTTTCTTTTTCTTATTTCAAGTGTGAAAATGCTTCTGATGGTCGGTTGGATAAGTTAAGAACATCATTTCCTTGGATTATTGTTCTTTTTTCATTTCAGGGGGCATATCAAATCACCATGGTCTTTGAAGAAAAGAAAACATGCCCTTTCTCCTGATGAGTGGAGAAGTTTGTTTACACCAGATGGCAAATTTTGTGATGGTGGAGTTAAGTTTCTGAAAAGAGTTCGTAGTGGGGTGAGTAACCATTGGTAGTTGCTATATGTGCTGTTCATCGTATTAGATTGGCACTTATTTCTTATTTCATGATAAATAGGGGGTTGATCCGAGTATTAGAGCTGAGGTTTGGCCGTTTCTCCTTGGAGTGTAAGCAAACTTAACTTTTTTTCTTATTACTGCTAACGCTGTTGCTGTTATAATTCAAGTCTAAAGATGCTCATTTTTTATCAGACATCAATAATATTGATTTTTGATATCATTTGGTTCTTGGTCTGGTCTTAAAAAGATTTGGCTTCAAACGTTTTATCCAAAAGTTATCTGAATCTTGCATCAGAATCTTTGAACTCCAATGTTGCTATGATCTCAGCAAGATATGCCCTAAATGTTACTTTCAGTGTAACATTTCAACTTGCTGCGAGCTACTTTTCTATTCTAACTCTGTTTGAACATTGATGTGAAACTATCTGCATTATGTCTGGTCCTTTTTCCTCAATCAAGCTGCTACAGTTTTTCTTTCTGGAATCTTTTGCTCAAATTTCTTCTGTATTGCATGATATTCCTACACAAGCTTTATTCTCCCATCTACCATTCTAAAATGATGATCCTCACTTCCCTTTAACAGCTATGACTTGAATAGCTCCAGAGAAGAAAGAGAGGCTCTTATGACTCAGAAAAGGTACTTCTTGCCAAGCTTCTCGTGGGAGCTTTTCCATTTTAGCTCCTCTAATCCCAGAGCAGTGTTATGTCTCAATCTCTGAAAGTCTATTGCCCATTTGGTTTGATTTTGATGATTATTTTGCTCTCTTTGTGACTCCAGAAAGGAATATGAGAAACTCCGCAGGCAGTGTCAGGAGTTCCTCAAGCACAGCAGTCAGAGTTCTAAAGTGAGTGGAGCGGGTAGTACAAGCCACAATGTTGATGACGGTGATCTGCTTCAAGGAACTGACTCTTCTGGTCATGAGATGGTTACTGACAAGGCATCTCTTTCCCTTGTGGAAAGAGAATCAGATAATAGCTCGAGTGCACTGTTAGAAGGTGATGATAGTTCAGTTCAAGGTAGAGACACTGAAGCCTGTGTAAACATTGATTCAGAAAAAGAGGAGGCCAGGAAATATGTTTCGAGCGAGGCAATGAGGCCAGAGGATTCCAATGGTGCCCACAGCCAGCAATTGGAAAATGATCACAATTTAAGACAAGATATAAGTTCTGATGTCTCTGCACCAAGCAACATGTCTTCTGATTCAGATTCATGTGAAGTCTCTGAAGTGATTCAGGCATCCTCCTCTTCAGAAGACAAGGAAGTGAACGATCTTGATGTGTCCTCTGAAAAGATTAATTCTCCCTCAATGACACAGTTCCTTTCAGATTCACGCACTACAGAAAATTTTGATACGTGGCAGCGGATTATTCGTGTTGATGCAGTGCGTGCCAATGCAGAGTGGGTATCATACGCCCCTTCTCAGGCTGCAGTATCAATGGCTACAGCTTATCGTCTTGCAGAGGCTGTTGGGTTGAAGGATTATGATCACTTAGAACCCTGCAGAATTTTTCACGCTGCACGACTAGTTGCTATTCTTGAAGCCTACGCCATTTATGATCCTGAAATTGGATATTGCCAGGGCATGAGCGATCTACTTTCACCACTGCTTACTGTGATTAGTGAGGATCATGAGGCTTTCTGGTGCTTTGTAGGGTTTATGAGGAAAGGTCGACATAATTTCAGGCTTGATGAGTTGGGGATTCGCAGGCAACTAAACATTGTTTCCAAAATTATCAAATGCAAAGACTCTCGTCTCTACAGGCACTTGGAAAAGCTCCAGGCTGAGGATTGCTTTTTTGTCTATCGGATGGTGGTTGTGCTATTTAGGAGGGAATTGACATTTGAACAAACGCTCTGCCTGTGGGAGGTAGTGTGGGCAGATCAGGCAGCCATAAGGACTGGTATTGCAAAATCTGCATGGAGCAGGATAAGGCAGCAAGCTCCACCTACAGATGACCTATTACTCTATGCAATTGCAGCTTCTGTATTACAGAGAAGAAAATTGATAATAGAGATGTACAGTAGCATGGATGAGATTTTGAGGGAGTGCAATAGCATGGCTGGGCAACTTGACGTATGGAAGCTCTTAGATGATGCACATGATTTGGTGGTGACTCTGTATGACAAGATAGAGACACCCCTTTGATGGATTCGATGGGTTGTGTTGTTACAAAGATTTTAGTTTCATGGAACATTGAACATCTCTATTCTATTCTAAAGCAAGCATCACTTGAGCCTCTCCATCTGTAGAAGGTATGATGGAAAAGGATTTCTTTACACTCATCTGGCTTCAGTGCACCACCTTTTGGAACATGGAACATAATCTACTACATAGTCACCAGGTGACTTTCTGAACCATACTACCACTAGTGAGGAAAAGAAGTCCAATCGGACAGCAAGTGAAACTACAACTCTAACCAGAAGACATTCTTCGTAGAGTGAGCATTCTTCTTCTAATTGTTGGGGTCGGCTTAATTTACTTGAAAGATTTGCATAGAAGGTGATTGATCAGTCATTATGATTTTTTAGTCACCATCGTTGAAGTGTGGCAGTAGTTATCATTTTAATTTCCTGGAAAATTGGTACACCATGTTAACATACTTGACGATTGAGATCTAATGCGATGTCATGGATTTCGATACTGGCCCAAAATATTCATTTAAAATGGTTGGCAAAATGTTCACGTCAATTGCAGGATGCAAATTAAACTTGTTTGCATTGTTTTTCCTTCAAATCAAGAGGAAAGCCCACAGAACAAATGAGAGAGAGAGCCACAGATTGAAGGGCAATATCTGCACTTAACCCAGCACAGTTTGCGACTTGAAGTTGACGAGGAAAATACGTCCAATCATTCTCTTATTACCGATGACATGAAATGTTCCAAATACGAACTCAACACAAAAAACCCATAAACTGACCATAATTTAGAGGCACAGTCCAAGAAAGCTAATCTGTAAAGGAACTGGAGTCTACAATCAACCCGTAATGGGGTATTATATGTTGTAGCCTACTCCTTCTTGGTGAAGTGACGGACCCCAAAGGCCAGGCCAAGTATGAGGAGTGGCACTAGAAATTGTAAGATCTTAATCACAAATTCAGGGGTCTTATCGTGATTGTAAGGGGCTTGCTGTGGCGGCACGTAGACTCGTTTTGCCGGGACAGTCGAGGCATCTATCTCGCCAATCAGGTATTTTGACATCATTTCTCTAGCCGAGTCACTGTGGCCAACATCTTCAAAATCATTCGTTGCATCTTTTCCTGTCAAAGTATAGACAAAGTTATTTATTATTCCAGAAAAAAGATTGGCATGATGGATAAAGCTTTCTAAGGATTCATGGCATATGTATGGTAATAGCATTACCAGTTGCAGACAGTAGGACTTCATCTCCTCCAGGATGATCATCCATGAAAGGGGTGACATCATATACCTGAATTTTTGAGAAAGAACTAACACATTAGCTGAAGTCATTAACAAAATAGTATCTAGTGTAAAAGCAACTACCTCATGTCATTTCCATCATTTTAATTGAAAGGACAAAATAAAGAAATGAATACAGTTCACACTTTCATCACGAGAATATTTGTACAACAAATGATTCTGCACCAAAGAAAAACAACAGTATTGGAAAGAGCAATCTTGATGTAAACTCATAATGCATATAGAGGGAAAAGTGTTTTAAACAAAGAAAGAAATGCAATACTCCAGAGAAGATTTTACAAATCATAAAGGTAAAGACCCAGGAAAACAACAGAACATAGAGGATTTTACCAGAGGATCAAAGTATCTCATCTAATCAGATCATCATGTACAGATAGAAGCACGTCTCCTACTAGAACATGCATAACTTTGAAGGCCATCATTTGTCAGGGTGACAATGCCTTAGAACTCTTTTCTAATCATGCATATTACCAAAACCGAAGAAGAAACAACAAAGAGAGGAAAAGAGGTTGATGAATTCAAATTTCGATCCATGACTGTGACTACTGAATAACAAAAGGACACATCTCTATATACGCCGAATAAATAATTACTTTGTTAGCACATGATCGCCTGCAGGTGATTGAAAAATGTCATTTTAGAACGAAAACTAAACAGGAATATGAAGCAAGCCACCACCCCTGATACATGAACTCTATCCTCCTGTATACTTCACAAAGATATCCTATCATAAGACTAGCTAATCTGCAACCTTAAATCCAAATGCTACTACTATTTCGAATATTGAAGCAACTGATTTCCAAATGGATTAAGAAAGGAAATCCTATCAACACGGTCAGTATGTTAATGGTACTAGTCAACCCACTAACCAAAACTTTGAGATCTGACCTTGCCAGAAATGATGAGCCAACAATCCTTGGTCTTGTTGTGGACTGCAACCTCTTCAAAATGGAAAACCTTTTTCTCAGGAGCCATTTGTTTCCCTAATACCAACAAGAACACAAAAACATCAAAAACCCAGAAAGACCGATGAGCGAAAGCATCAAGATTTATCAGGAAAAAAAAAGAAGAATAGCGATCTTATGGTTCAGGTAAGCTTAACCCTTGCCAACGGCCGTCAGAAACAGACAAACCGACACCGCATAAGATCAAAATCAATACTCAAAGAAGTGAAAAGGAGTCAGAAATGAGATAGAATCTGAATCAAAAATTGGGAACTAAACAAAGAATCTAACAAGGTTAGAGAGAGAGAAAGAGAGTTAGATGCAAAGAAGATTGTTCGTACGTTGCACTCAGACTCTCTCCCCAAAGACCCTTTTCGCCGTCCGGCCTTAACGACTTAAATGTATTGAAAGTATGGTACCGTGTCTGTGTGCCCGATGACACACATTAAATAGTAAAGGTAGTACGAGCCATTCGTAATTCCAATATAACCCCTTTTTTTTAGAATATTTACACAATTGTCCTTAAGACATCTTTGATTGACCAGGAGAAGTAAGTAATTCAACGGTCACGTGTAACATTAAAATTGTCAAAAACATGTTCAAGGAAAAGCATCGTTCTCCTTATAATTTCTGAAATTTTTATAAAGATTAACTAAAATCAGTTTATTTTTTTTGTGAAGGCAAAGATCAAAAGCAAAAAAGAAAAATATAAAAATTTGTTTGGTCATTTATCACATTTGCACCACATCATTTTCAAGTTGAACATCACAACGTTCCATTCAAACCTTCCTTTGGAGAAGGAAAAGACGAAATATTGGGACTCCGGATAAAAGTGGAAAGAGGGTCTTAAATTTGGATAAGTGCTTAATTGAAAGAAACCAACGAACGGCCATTGAAAGTTATGTTTAATGATGAGGTCAAACAATTTTAAGAAGGAGATACTTAGTGTGAGTGGTTTGGTACTCTTATCCCTTAATTAGAAATCTTCAGTTCGAGTCTTGAAAGTGGAAAATTCTGTTTGATTAGCACTTTATTTTTTATGGGTTAATTCAGTATGAACAGTCTGAATGTGAATAATTTAAAAACATTTTTTTTATAATTAGGACTATCCTAAAAATACCTTATAAAATTAAAAAAAAAAAAGAGAGAGAAAGAATCCAAGCGCTTTAACTATATAAATTAATATTCTACGGTCGCCGGGTCCCCAGAAAAGAGTAAGAAACTAAGAATTCGAGATGCCCTGCTACCCATCAAAAACTAGCGGCAAACTTCCATTGTTTCTGACACAAATTTCATTGACTAATTCTGACCATGCTCACGCTTAACACGAGAAACCAATGACGTGGGTTCGAACTTGGAAAGCCTTTGCTTTCCTTTGGGCTCTCTCGCTAAATTTGAGAATAAAAATGACTTAAAATGTTATTTTTCCTATCCAACTAACCTTATGCTAATACGTTAAAATCTTGATAAATAAATATTTGATAAATTAATAAATTTGATTAAATAATAATTTTCTCCGGTCTCGACTTGGGTCAATGAGATAAAATAATAACCTCGCTAAATGCATAAGATAATACTTTTAAAAAATATTTCTTGAGGCCCAGTGAAAGTATGAAATAATTCATTAAATAAGTATGAAAATTACATATATAATTCATAAAATAAAGCACTTCCTAAATAATTTTTATTTCA
>JAOTAX010000003.1:28401876-28422204 GCA_025629825.1 Erythroxylum guanchezii | reverse complement strand
ATTAAAGTAATTTTGATTTGGAGCGTTCGCAAAAATCTACTCTTTATATTTTCTATTTAGAAGTTATATTTTTATGTACTATACAACCCGATGGATATCCAAAAACCCGAACAATCCAATGGATTTGGATATGGGTAGTAAATTGTAAAAACCGATGGATGTGGATATGAATATGGGTTGAGTCATAAAGAATGGATATGGATATGGGTAGAGTAAAACTCTCATTGCCATCCCTAAGTGTGATGAAGAAGCCAAAAAGTAGAAAAATTTAAATAAAAAAAAGTCAATTAAGCATGTAGTTTTTATCTCTTTATTTGTAGGCTTTCATTTAAAAAAATTATGGGCTCAAATAATAGTAATCTTAATAAAAAATGGACTCAGATTTTATTTTTTATTTGATATCTTAATATATTTATAATTATTATTATTTTTTTTTGTCACCAATTAAATTAATAGGGGTAAAATTTTAATTTTTATGAAATTAAAATTAAAAATAATAATTTTAAATTAAAATAATTTTTTATAAAATTAAAATTTAAAATAATAATTTTAAATTAAAAACTTTTAGATACAGGAGGGCAAGTGGGCTCCGTCCATATCAGTGATGAGTAACATCAGTATTTGAGCATATTTATATTTCTAGCAATTAAATCGCCAATGCTTATTCATATACTCACGAATTTTTCCAAGCTGCCAATCCAAATGTTGGGAACTGAGCAAACCCACATTGTTCTCCACCAGAATAGAACCACTGAAAGAAGCCCCAAACGAAACTAAGACAAAAGAACTTCATGAACCCACGGACCTGCTTCCTGAAACGTAAATTCTCACTTGTTTGAGTACTTCGATACTTGGAGTTTTATGCAAAATTTTAGATCAGATCAGATCAGCATACTTAGCCATTTTGTCTCCTTTCGGAGTATGGAATCCATTGATGATAACTGCAGTAGCAGTTCCGCTTGGGTATGATAATTTGTAGTCTATTATAAATATCTGGGACAGAGAAAACAGCACGATCAAATGACAGTTTTAAGTTTTTCAAGTAAAAATTTTGAGAAAAGCTGAGGATCCACAGAATCAAAATTCACTCAGCGTTCAAAATTTAACTCTTAAACTCTTCTTTAGTGGAAATTTGAAAAACCCGTGATCCATAATGCCATTATATAGAAGACCAAGTAGCTAGTGTTTCTAGTTCATTCACAAGGAGCCAATTTGAAGTACTCTTAAGACACAAGCAACGAGCACGTATTTGTTCACTAATTCCATTTCATTTCGTTCTCTACCCAGACTATGAAACAAAGGATCTACAACGCCAATAGTATACTAATAATCAATTCGTTAAAGAATAAGTACTGCAAAATGAATCACCTTTCTGAGGGGAACCAGTGCTAGTAACCCAACAAAACTGCTTACAAAGCCAAAACCAGTCATCCAGCCAATACCAGGTTCCTTGATGCTTCCAGGGGTATTTCCCACCATCTCAATACCAGCTTGTTCATATGTCTTTCTGTTCAAAGCTAGGAGATAAGACCCAAAACCACCTGCAAGTCCATATTTTAACATAGATTGCTATTTCAAGAGTGAAAAATGAAGCAAAACTCGAGTATAACACATAAAAGTAGCCAATGTTTAAAAAATGTCCAGATCTTTCAGATATTATGCAAAGAAAAGAATGTCTAACCTCCAACAGCAATGCTATAACAAGCTACAGCACAGGTTTGAATTACAGTGTTCTCCTGCCGAGTGAACGGATTGGAAACTATTCCAGCTTTGTGAAGGATCTTAGTCCATGTTCTAAGGAAGACAAAAGCTAGAAGAGCAGCAGAGACATTGAGATTAGGGGACAGCCCGGTAGTCAGGTTCAACTTCATAACTATCACACTGTATAACGTTCCAATAACTATGCTAGCAATTATTCCCCTGACTGTGATCTGTTTAGCCCATGGAACAATTTTCAAGTCCTCTATCTCCTCTTGAGTCCGTTCCAAGTCCTCCCTCTCAAACGTCTCAAGTTCTTTTGATTCTTCAATGCTCATATTCCACTTTCCACAATTGGCAAAAGTCTGCTTCCTATAACCCAACAAAAGACAGACAATAGCACATTCAGAACTCAACAAAAATGGCAATGTTAAGGAATCGTCAAAAGCGTGAAGGAGTCCAGTAAAGTTAATACCTTTATGAGTCGTCCCTCTGGCTGCTTCTTTAATTTTCTTCTTGTTCTCTTTGGCTTGTTGGAAGTTGACCTGAGTTTTGAAGAACTCAGAAGGAATCCAAATTTCAGCAACCTGTAATAACAATTGCCAAATGGATATTATCCTCCTCAGTCAGCACATGGATTGTCCCTCATCAGCTGGTGCTGACTTGGAGAAACAGACAGAGAAGTCAACAAATTTAGTTGTCAATTCTTTCAATGCAAGTAAACAAATGTAATACCAAGACCGTCTGGCATCCTTGGAGTTAACAAATCATCCTTCTTGTTAGTTCGGTTATTAGTCAAAATCCTTGTACTTGATATACACCTTTTACAGTCATACTAATGGACCTACAGAGAAACAGCACAAAAATTGGAGAACCGTCTTTGCATGTACTACAAAATTAGTAGAAAGACGGGCCTTGTAGCAATAATGTGGTACAGAAACATTTTCACAATTGTAAATCAAATACAATTTCTTTTGATGTCAGGCCACTAATTCTCCATTCTTTCTCTATGAGATATGGAGAGGTTCGGTGACATTATCAGTTAATAAATAAGCTTGCTCCTAAGAGAGAAAATTTTATTTTTTATTGAACAATTTGCTTTTTAGGTAATTGGAAAGTTGAGCAAACCCCGCCAAACCCAAATGAAAATTTTCTCATTATGAATAATGAATATATGATTCAGTTACAAGAAGGGAGCTTATTTATCCTCAAGTTCTCCGCAACTCAAGCTCAGGGTACAATCACAATTCATCATCCCCATTTTTCCAGTAAAATTATTCATGCTTGCGTGCTCTACTTCATTTTTAACCGTTTCTATCATGAGTGACATTCATCTAACTACTACATAGTAACTCTTCGATCCTCCATACTTTGGGTATGAACATCTGATTTATCTATGTCTGTCTCCCTTGTTTGTCTAAAATTTTACTTGCTAGCTAAGAAGTTCATGCAGATAGGAGGATGAACTTTGGCCAAAGCAAGGATTGATGAGGGGAGTATCCATAACCCATCTCCGCAGATCAAGCCAGAAGCCATGGCTGGAATCATCAAGCTTGCCTTCTTGCTGTTTAATCTGTGCCATACAAACACGACAAGACTCCCCACGCACATGTCAATTGCAAAATAAGCACCCACTAAGAAGGGCACAGCCATAGCCATTGGAAGAGGGAGCCATTTTCCAATATTCTTGGGTGACACATCTCTTAATAGGTTGGCCAGTATAGCAAATGCGAAGAAACCATAACAGAGTTGCAAGCAGTGACGGGGAAGTGCAGAGAAGCCTTCAACTCCTAGAATTGCCATGTTCCTATAGATGAGTGCATAGGGAGCTTTAAATTCTCCATCAGGGTTCCCAACATCAAAGGCCTTGTAGAAGAGAAAGAATGTAACAGGAGCTACAATACAGCCGATGGCAGTCCCAATCGCCTGGCCAATAAGCATTGCTCGAGGAGAAGTGAGAGTCAGATGACCAGTCTTAAAATCATGCATCAAATCTGAGGAGATAGAAACAATGGATTTGATCAATCCACATCCCACAAGTCCTGCCACCACACCATCATTTTTACCAGCCAATGCAGCAAGTACAAAGAGGGCCACTTTTCCATAATTGTAGGCCATGTTCATGTCAGTTAGACCAGCACCATAAGCATTGCAGAAGCTGAGGGAGGGTGCAAAAATGTAGGCAACAAGTACATAGTACCACTTAAGTTCAGAAAACATGAGCGGGATCACGATGATCGATATGATGGAGAAGGTTATGTAACCTAAACATGCCACCCACATCGGAACGCTTTCTCTTGTGAAGACTTCGTTTCTTTTTAGGTCATCAAGAAGTTGGTTTTTACGCGCAGATGCTGCACCTGCATAAAGAAAATAATGTTGAATAGTATCTTGTAAGCTCAAAAGTATCACAATGTTATGTCTATGTCCCTTCTAGTACCTGTCTCAGACACCATACCAACTCTAACAAGCCGCATAAGAGGAAGACAAGAGACCAGGTAAGCAGAAAAGCTGCAAAAGATATTCAATACGTAGGAAACGGAAATTATGAGTATTCTCAACTTACTTGGTCTAGGATAGCTATTTTTTGCTTTCGCATGGATAGTACTAGCAGCGAAATAGACTACTTTGAGAAAGTTGTATAGCCCATCACCTAGGATTAGAGCAATAGATATAAAGACCTGAAAAGAAAAGAAAAAAAATCATTAGCTGTAATCAGTCTGATCATAGCAGATTACTACCAACCATGGAATTCGTTATATTGATTGCTGACACCTTGTAACCATTTAAACTCTTCATACTGCTTTCTGGTAAAGTCTGGGGAAACCAGTTTCCTTTAAGTTCACCGAGAAGTGGCCACATTACACCCCAAGAAAGCACTGCACCAAGAAGTAAAGACAGATTCACAACATGGGAGCAAATCATTCCTGCACCAACATATGTCATACTGAAATCAAAGTAAAACCTGCAAAATTCAAATCATTAAGTTAATATTTCCTAAAGTTTAATCACCAGAAAGTACATTAAAAAAGCTATCAAATTATGTCACACACGCACGAATTTTTCCAGGCTGCCAATCCAAATGTTGGAAACTGAGAAAAACCACAGTGCGGTCCACCGGAATAAAACCATTGGAAGAATCCCCAAAGAAAACTCAGAGAGAAGAATTTCATGAACCCATGAACCTGCTTCCTGCAAGAAGAATCCACACTTGGTTGAATACTGAAATACTCAAGAGTCACTGACGGAGAAAATTTTCAGGACAGCTTCATACTTAGCCATTTCATCTCCTTTTGGTGTATGGAAGCCATTGATGAGAACCGCAGTAGCAGTCCCACTGGGATAAGGTAATTTGTAGTCTACAATCATTATCTGAGGCAGCAAGAAATGCATGATCAGAGTCATTTTCCAGTTTCACAGTACTAGCAATTTAATCTTATAACAACGGTAGTACTAGCAAGCTAACAATCAATCGACCAACAAGAATAGTTGAAGAAATAAATCACCTTCCTGAGAGGAACAAGTGCAAGCAGCCCAACAAAGGTGCTTACGAATAGAAAACCAGTCATCCAACCGATACCAGGCTCCTTGGTGCTCCCAGGATTATTCCCCACTGTGTCAACCCCAGCTTGCTCGTACGTCTTTCTGTTCAACCCCAGCAGATATGACCCAAAACCACCTGCAATTCATATGTAGTGATAAAGCATAATAAAGTTAAAATAGACAAAAAAAAAAAAAAAGGGAGCAAGTTCAAATCAAGATGCTGCAGATATGATACAAAGATATTAGAATGTCTAACCTCCAACAGCAATGCTATAACAAGCTACAGCGCAAGTTTGAACAATGGTATTCTCTTGTGGAGTGAAGGGAGTGGACACTATTCCTGCCTTATGCAGGATTTTAGTCCAAGTTCTAAGAAAGACAAAAGCTAAAAGTGCAGCAGAGACGTTGAGGTTAGGGACCAGCCCAGTGGTCAGGTTCAACTTCATGACTATCACACTGTATATGATGCCAATAAGTATACTGGCAATGACTCCCCTGATTGTGATCTGTTTAGTCCACGGAGCAATTCTCTTCAAGTCCTCTAGTTGATCTCGAGTCTCTTCCAAGTCCTCCCTCTCAGACTTCTCAACCTCCTGCTCTTCCATGCTCATATTCCCCTTTCTTTGATATATACTGAAATCTCCTCTCTAGTAAAATGAACAAAAAAGATATGAGACTTAATGAAACCAATAGGCAGAATCAGCAGATGAAGAAATGAAAAAGGAGATGGATGCAAAAAAGCCATGAATGTCAAGAGGGTCCTCCTTCCAATGCGAGGAAACCTCCACAAAAAATCCTGAATTTTGAAGTCTTTTAATGCAGATACCAGAGCATTAAATGCCTCACCGGTAAAATGGATTTAAATCCTTTTATCGCTCTGCGAATTAGTACAATTTGCTGGGAAAATGTCGATACTTTATGTAGATGTAAGACGGTGGCTCTTAACAGCCCACCAAACATAGAAAATGTTGAGAGCACATGTACTGCAAAGAAGTACAACATAGACTTTTGCTAGTAACATTTGTAGTACACTCATCATCTGTCCAACTATGGATGAAATACAGTCCAACAACTGTCAGGCCACTAATTTTGTTTCTTCTTCGCGTTGACTTATGCCTACCACTTTTACCCATCACTGACAGACTTGTATTACGAACAGACAGAGAGAGAAAGAGATTTACTGGTCTTGAAGAAAGGGGAAAAAAGAATTTTCGACGTGTTTGGAGAACCTATTGATAAGTTAGGTCCTGTTCATAGATGTGCGCCTGCCTTTATACGGTGGAGGAAGTTATGCAAGGAAAAAATAAGGGAATGAAACGGAAACTGAGTACCTGGGTCATCTCTACCTTCCCTTTAAAGTGTTTTAACTTTCCAAGCGTGTGGCCTAAACATGTCACAATCAACTCACTGATAAAAAAAGGAAAGAACAGGACAGACTCAGTTCTTAACAAAGGTCTGATCTTTTGTAAATTTTGACGAAAAGAAGACGAAAAAGAATGAGTGATGCGAAGACAGACTCAGTGGTTGGCTTGGCTTGGCTGGTGGACCGCAAGAGTTTGCTAAAAGAAGATCCTTTACAAGTTGCATAGATTCTATATACATCAAAATTCTATCGTTTGTCCATCCTTTTGCTTTCAAGCTCCATATCACTTCGAAGACAGCTTCTTCTACAAATCACCATCAGTTACAGGACACTGAAAGACCCATATTCTTGTATTAAATGTTTGGCTATCATTGTCCTATATGTGACTCTTTATTTTAGATCGCAACCGCACATTGTTTACTAGTTAGTTCACTTTAGAGATCCCTTCTTCTGACTTGAATGAACCAAAGAACTAACTTAATAAGCATTTTGGTTTTGTTGACATTTTTCATTTATTATCTCTTTGACCAGTTGATGTGTTAGTTCACGTTCACAAGGATAGATGTCTTTAAAAAGAAAAAACATAATGCACGCAGCAAATAAGAATTAAAACAGACAAAGCACTTTGACAAGATTGTTTATGGAAACTAAAATCAAGAACTATATATTGCCGTGTTGGAACAAACATAGTAGGCTTTTTCTTCTTCACTTTTATAATTTATCGAATTTCTAAGACAATTAGATACTATTTGAAGTGGTTTACAATTCATTTTCCTTCGTAATTTAAAAATTCATATCTTTTAGGATTATATATGCACTGTGTATTATGATCGTTTCTTAGATTGAAACTGGATCAAGTCATTTTGATTACGACAAGTCAGGGCAATTATTAGGTTCTAAAATGGTATGGACTATGGATGGTATTGGAATTTGATGTTTTATGCTGTACAGTTAATAGTTTAGTGACAAAATAATCTAAAAATATTCTTTTATCTCGTAAATGTTTATATACATATCATAAAATTTATAGAATAATTATACATTGTAAATAAAATTATGATGAGATTATAATTATGAGATTTATATTATAATTATGCATTATTCTTAAATTATTTTTAGTAATTATTCTATTAAGATTAGTTATTAATAAAACGTATAAAAAAATAGCACTCGTTACATTTTTTCTTAGGCTAAAAATGTATTTTGAATTTTAATATTTACAATAGAATATAGAACATACTCTAATATTTCGAAGTATTCAAATTGAACTCTAGCATTTGCAAAACATTTAAAATAGACCCTAAGTAAATAGAAAATTTAACAAAATTAACTCCTCGTTAGTTAAACGTCACATTAATACTGACATGATATTATTTTTTATTTTTAAATAAAAAGTAAGTCTTACTGTCATATAACAAGTAGAACTCACTGTCTAAAATATATTAAAATATATAAATATGAGCCCCATTGGCCCATGAAAAATGGAACTTATTATTTAAAATATATAAACAGTGGCCCGTTGTTACATAACTATGGAACCCACTTTTTGATTAATTTAAAAAAATTAATTAAGTGACAACAGAGTTCACTTTTTATTTAAAAAATATAAAAATGATATCATGTCAATATTGAGATGACATTTAATTAGCAAGAAATTAATTCTGTCAAATTTTTTGCCTATTTATGGTCTGTTTTAGACATTTTGAAAACATTATGATTCAATTTAAATGCTTTAAAAAATTAAGGAGGTCTAATTGTATGCAACCTTACCTCTACCTAGTATCTGGTGTTTAATTATAATTGATTATGATTCTTATAAAGTTTAATGAAATTTTAATTTAATTTCATTTAAATTGCTATTATATCAAAAACTTATTATAAGTAAACTTAAGCTCTAAAGAAGTAACACCCCTTGTCTAAACCCATTTGTAATAGTTACAAAATTCTCTCAATTCCTTATGTAGTTATCATTAAACGACCATATACTTATGCGACTATGATGGTAGAAATGAGCCAATTTAAAGATCGTTCAAGACATACGACTAGAAAATGATCAAACTTTATAATAGTACATACGAATTATAATTCATGATTTATTATAATTTATCTGTTAAATATTTAGTAGAATTTTAAGTGATTTTAACTTTTAAAAATTAAACAAAAAAGTTTTATGTTTATTCCCCTACACACATGATCAAGTCTTGACTCGATTTCATAACATACCTATCTATGTTAGTTCTCATTGAATCAAACCTTTTTGTTTTCATTTTTGGTTTGCTTATCATCACAAATTAATGCTTCTATAAATTCAGGTATATATATATATATATATATATATATATACACACAAAATAAAAAGAAAAAAGTAACATGGTTCAAAACAAAATGAAAACTCTATTTTTATATAAATAAAAAGTAAAAAAGTTATTTCCTCACTCCCTTAAATTTTTGCTTTAATCAAATGAAATGAATACGATAAGATGGGGATTCTTCCTTTTTGTGCTTCTCACGCTTTTATTTTTTATTGCATATTAGATATTATAAACCAATCATCTTTTCAGTCTCTTGTACCTGCATTCTTATATAAAATTAGTAATTTAGTGTGATGCAATAAAATCTTTTTTTCATTAAAATTCTTTGGTCAAAAGTAATGATTGAAAGTCATTTTATTCACATTTTTTGAAATTTATTTTAAGGTTAATTATATTTGCGGCCTCTGTAATTTGGGTATTTATCATCTGGAGCCCTCGAAGTTCAATGATATGAAAGGGAATAATTTCTAGCCTCAACTTCGATGACATACATTTGAGATTCTAACTTTGCAAAATATCGTAATTTATGCAAAAAAAAAAAAGAAAAAAAACTTAGTTTTTGTTGTTTAGTCTTTCTTTTTATATTTATTTATGTTTTTTTAGGCGTAAGAAATTAAAGACGCATCACCTTTTTATCTTTCAGATATTAAACACCCTTATCATCAGTGCATTTGCGCTATGTCTGTCACATTCAATGAATAAGAGATAGAGATGAAAATGAATTCTTTATTGGCAGAATGATACTATAGCAGTGCAGGCTTACCGTCGCTTTTTATATGTAATTTTTGGGTTAAAGTGTCTAAGATCATAACTTCTGAAAAAAGTTAAAAGAGAATATTGGGATGCTCTAGTGATAAAAGAGATCGTTTATTTTTAAGGCTTTACATTAACACTATTTTATCATTAAGTACATAATTATTAGACTTTTTTATATCAATAAAATGTTAAAATTTTTAGTTTGTTGTAAATAATTTAGTGTCAACTTTTGATGTTAATCTTGATAATATTAACTGTGGATTAATAAAACATATTTAATAATTTTAAAATTTTCTGATAATAATGAATGAATAGTAAATTAATTTGTTATTTGTTATTTTTATTTTAAATTAAAAATATAATAATTTATTTTTGTATTTTGACCTGGATCAACTTAACTTATGTGAAGGCTAACAATACAACCAATGGCGGAGTTAAAAATTTAAAATAGGAGGGTCTAAATATTTAATTTTTAAAATTTTGAGAGAAATTTAAAATAGGAGGGTCTAAATATTTAATTTTTTAAATTTTGAGGGGCCCATTGCACCACTAACCTTTAAATAACTTCATTTTTATGTATATATATATATATATATAATAAAAAACATTTAATTTTTTAAAATTTTTGGAGGGCCAGTGCACCGCTGGGCCCATGTGTCTCCGCAGTTAATACAAACCAACTCAAAAGCTTGCCATGACTTGACCAACAATAAATTGCTAACTAGTTTACAGATTGGAGTATGTTTTCATTTTGATATTCTAAAACCAAAAGATTGCTACATGTTCCTCCCCAGCTACTTGTGTCTTCTAACCTGCAACTCTTTATCAGTTATGAAGATAAATTCTTGCTTGTGGGGCTTTATGTTATAGTCTTCATACGTGTATTAGTTTGCGGCTACAACTTTTGATGTCCCTCATCATAAGGAGTTGTTCTCTGATCCATATGATGAGTTCTTTCTTCATTTGTGCCAAGCTTCTCTCAATTCATTTGAAGCATCTATTGGTTTGTTCTTTCCACAGATAGAAAATGCATATGATCCAAAGGCAATTTCAGCAACTGCCCTATTACCCTAGGTAAATCTTCTGTTTCCTTGAAACATGCTTAATATATAGTTGTAGCATTGGCATTGCGTGCCAAATTAGCATGTGCCTAAAAAACTCCAAGCCTCCTCCAACACTTTGCTATTAAAACATAGGTACTCAACTAATTCAAATTCTTCCTGGCATAGTACACACGTATTACAGATATTCAAGAAGTTAATTATGTCTGGTGTAGGGACTTTAGAAAAGCCACAAAAAGAAAGAAACATAGGTAGTAAGTTACTGCTCCACACCATTTTCCATTCTTCCACTTATAGACCTTTAACTTTGAAAAAGTCTCGAGCAGAAGCATTGATGTATTTACCTGACGAGTGTCCCAACCACAAGTCCCCATCTTTCCTCAAATGGTTCAAGTTACAGCTTAATAATCATCACATTAAGCACTCCTTACTATTAGTTGTGGTTGATCCATACCTTGACTTTGGAGCTTAGAAAGTATTTGTAGCATCGCAAGGGCATCAGTGGATTGTTGTATGGTGGACCTACTTTGTTCCAATTGTTAAAGAATTAAGAAGCAACTTCCTTGTTCTTGATTCCACATTTAAAGTTCTCTCCTAGTTCATCCCTTAACTTCAATAGGCACCTAAGAAAGGAGGAAAGAGAAGAACTAATATTCATCTCCTAAAAACTTTTGTCTTTAAGGAAATAGGAGTGAAGCCAGCTCAACGGTAAAGAGTTTTTATTAATCATTAAGATCCATAATATCTTCCTGAGGAAAACATTATTGTCGGT
The DNA here is from genome assembly GCA_025629825.1 of Erythroxylum guanchezii. Taxonomy (NCBI): domain Eukaryota; kingdom Viridiplantae; phylum Streptophyta; class Magnoliopsida; order Malpighiales; family Erythroxylaceae; genus Erythroxylum; species Erythroxylum guanchezii. The sequence goes on along the minus strand of JAOTAX010000003.1, from coordinate 28,410,699 downwards.
GCTGATGCATGTTATAACAAACCCACCTTCCTTTGGGGCCCTGCATAATTCCAACCAATTTTCTTTGGAGAAAAACTTCCCATCTTTTCCTTCAGCCCATAGAAATCTCCTTATTAGCTTTTTAATTTCCTTAACAAGTCTTTTAGAGAGGAAGAAATGGGGAGACCAATATACATGGAGTGATTTTAAGACTGATTTGGTTAATAGAACTCTCAATGCAGTAGAGATTAATCTATTGCAGCAATATCTCAATCTTCTTTGAATTTTCTCCACTAGGGGAATGTAATCCATTGGAGCTTTCTTACAGAAGTGGAAAGCTCTAGATACTTAAATGATGGAGCTATAATTTGAAAACTTGAAATGTTTAAAAGCCATTCCACACTTATTTGAGCACGCTCTAAAATGATCATATGGCTTTTACGTCAATTAACCTCCAATCCTGATGATTTTTTGAAGACTTTTGGGAAGCTATAAACAGACTGATTGAGGCATCATGAGCTTTAGAAAATAGGATTAAATCATTTATAGATGGTAAAGAAACCAAACCAATCTTCATAAATTTGCTATGAAAATTGAAACTAGGATTGAAGATGACATTGCTTTTGATCAATCTTATTAAAGTTTCCATACATACAATGAAACTAAGATTAGGTCACCTAGCTTTAAGCCCTTTGCTCATTGGAGTAGTGGGGATGGTTCTCCATCGATTAAATACTGAAAGAAGTTGCCATTAAGTAAAGTTTTATCCATGTTTTGAACTTTTCATAGAATTCAAATGCTTCTAATAGATGCAAGATAAACTCATAACTAATTGTATCAAACGCCTTAAAGAAATCAACCTTGATTGCACATTTTTTTAGGGCATTTTTCTTATAATATGTCTTAAACAACTTTTAGGCCATAAGTACATAATCACCTATTAACCTTCCATCCTTAAAGGCTTATTGAGAATCACTAATGATTGATTTTAGAAGTGATTTTGTATAGAAAGTTACAACAAGATATATGGATGGAAAAAGGGTCTGGGCCTGACTTGGCCCAGTTGATTGAACCTTAGGCCTAGTTTTCTTTGCCCGAGCTTGGGCCAGGGTGGCCTAGCATAGAGTCAGGCTTGAGCTGTCCGAGCCTAGTAACATAAAATTACATTGTTTTGCTTGTTTTTTTTTTAAAAAATTCAGTGTAGGACCTGCTTGACCAACCTCAGGCTCCTGTTTGGCTAGGCTCAGGTTGAGCCTAGACGTAAAATGACAGGGGCCACCCAGGCCCAACCCAATCTATTGCCATTCCTAACAAGATATGGGTCTGAACTCATTTAAGAAACTAGGATATATTGGGTACTTTAGGAATCAAACGAAAAAAAATCATATTAATTTCTTTAAGGATCTTACCTCTTTCAAAGAGTTCCAAGTTAGTGAGGGCTATCTATTTTGGTAAAAAAATCCATTCAGGCCCAAGACCAGGAGCTTTTATAGGATTCATTTCAAAGAACACTCTCTCAACCTCTTGAACAATGATTGCATTGATTAAACTTTCATTTCTTTCTCCGAAAGGTGATTAGAGATAAAGGATTTTAATAGGGCCGGGAACTATTGAGGAGGTTACTGTTGTAATTCCGATGATACTTTTGAAAAATGAAGTAGCTTCCACCTTGATGTCCCCTTGTGAAGAAATAACTTGACCCTTCTCATTAATAAGTTAGGAAATTCTGTTTGAATTCCTTCTATCGCTAAATGAATTAAAGAAGAATTTATAGTTCTTATCATTCTCTTTTATCTATTCAATTACAGACCTCTATTGAATTAAAGAGTTACGATTAGCTAGAGACCTTACATTTTAGAGCTGTCTTTCTATGTTAAAGAAGGTCCCTATGCTAGGATGCTTCTCTTATTTTATTTAGACCCTGCTTATTATCCTCTTAACCTCCTCTATAGTTTTACTACCCCTACTTTTTAGTTTGAATAGCTTTAACTCCTTGATCTTTCCCAATTTTTTTACAAAGACAAAGGCCTTAAATCCTTGATATTGTGAGAAAGGCCACTTATGAATACCTTTAAGTATTTTTCAGTTTCAACCAGGTAATTGTTAAATCAAAATTGGATTTTTTTTCTATTTTTATTAAAAATATTTTAAAGTACCAATGGTGCATAATCAGAGTAAAACCCTTACTTTGATCATAGGAAAATATATAAGCCATTTCTCATTAAAAAAAAATGCTCTATCTAGCCTCTTCTTGATTTGCTAAATTATGCTTTGTTTGTTGCTTCAAGTGAATGTTAGTCCTAAAATTTAGCTAAAATATTCTTCAATATGACATTCCCCTTAGGGCTAAATGCCCAAATTGGTGCCAAACTTTTTTGAGTTTGAACAATTTAGGGCCAAACATTTTAATTTGCTCAATAAAGGTATAAAAGTTTTTGAATCTACTTAATGTTAGGCTATTTTGGATGAAAATTAGGAAGTGTTATATACCTGCCGTTATGGAGAGGCCAGTTGGATTTTAGATGCTACGTAAAAATCACAAATGGCTTACATGGATTTTCAGAAAAGAAAAATAAAGAAAGTCATTTCAGAACCCTAAATTTATTTCTAATCCCCAAATATTCATCCCTCTCTGTCTTTAAAACTTACTCAAATCCTGTCCAATCTGAGGTTTTGCCTCCTTTATGCATCATCACTGCCGATCACTCCAATCCCTCTTACCTATCTGCCTTCTAGTAGTATGAGCTTTCTCCTTAAAAGTTTAAGGTGAATGGGTGTTTTAGAACCCCATTGTCAATGATGAAGATGTTTGGGTCTAAAGAGGGTAAGTAATTTTAGTTTGTGGATTTATAGAGATTCGAATAATAAGATTTGAGTGCTAGTTTTCTCCTGAGGTTTGGATAGGGAACTTTTTATAGTTTGTGTTTATTGATTTAATCTATATTGAAGAAGACTTGATATTGAAACATAACTGAGTATGAAATCTTAATATAGATGAATAAGGAGTAAAGAACTGATCTTCATAAGGTCAAGGTAAATATGTAACATCCCATTACCTGCGGGGAGGTTGGGATAGTAAATATGAAAGAATACTGAGAGATTAGAAATGCATTTTCATGCTCATACACAATATGTTATACACATACACATGAATAGTGAAATCTTGCACATGACAATAATTGTGCATGCATTCATGGATCATTCCGGGTATAATTGATCTATAAATGTGATTATATTTGGAACTATGGATTATATGTGTGAAAAATTAAATTATAGTGTTCAAGAGTATTTTTAGTAGATCACTTAAGGTTAAAAGAACATAAGCCTTTGCGGAAGGGTAAAATGGACTTTTTGGAAGGGTAGAAATGGAAGAAGAAATGTTGTCTTGTTACTTTAAGAAGGGAAAACATGATTTGAAGGAGAGAAGACTGAAAAAAAATAGAAGAGAGAAAGAAGAGAGTTTCAGTGGAGAGGAGAGAGAAGATGGAAAGATAGTTAGGGTTTCATCATTTCTTAGTTTTAAGAGAGATTTTAAAGTGGTTCAAGGAAAAAAAGGAAAGAGGAAGAGAAGAGCTCCTAATTGAGCCAAAGATCTCTTTATTTGGTGAAAAATCAAGGTAAGATCATTTTGAATCTTTTGAATTTTTGAAAGGGTTTTAGTCTATGGAATTAGAAAATACATGGGCTTAAGTATTCTAAGACCAAATTTTTAGTGATTGTGCTTCGTGGGATTTCTAATTGAAAGCCCTATTGAGTTGAGATTTAAGAGTTTAATGAAGTCAATTTGGTAGCTGAGTGGTTATGCTCAGGACATTCCAAGCTTGGCACAATGCAAAATTTCAAGTCTTCCTTAGGGGTAAATTTTGTGTTCTGACTTCAAGAGAAAAACTGAATTGATTTAAGCTAAATTAGATAAAGTTTTCTTCTAGAAAGTTGTAGCTTATTGTTTTAGCTTTCTAACAGTATATGGTATGAAATTTTTGAACATCGGAGTCAAAAGTTATGCCAATTGTAAAACATCTTCTGTGCACTGTTCATAAATTTCTTCTGGGTACTGTTCATCTTGTATCGTTTGGTCCAATTTTGACCCTCTAGATGATAGGATTTGTCTTCAAGGTCTTTATGAAAGTTGTAGATCTTGAAGTCCTATTTCAAACACTTTAAGAATGACCTTGATCCGATATCTCTAGAGAAAGTTATGCCAATTGTAAAACATCTTCTGTGCAATGTTCATAAACTTCTTCTGGGTACTGTTCATCTTGTATCATTTAGTCCAATTTTGCCCTCTATATGATAGAATTTGTTTTCAAGTCTTCATGAAAGTTGTATATCATGAAGTCCTCTTTCAAACCCTTTAAGAATGACCTTGATCCGATATCTTTCGAGAAAGTTATGTCAATTATTCTAAATAGGTCTTAGACTGAAACTTCTTCTGGTCACTGTTCATCTTGTATCGTCTAGTCCAATTTTGAACATTTATATGACATAATTTGTCTTCAAGGTCTTCATAAACATTGGAGATCTTGAAGTCCTATTTCAAACTCTTCAATAATGACCTTGATTCGATATCTCTAGAGAAAGTTATGCCAATTGTAAAACATCTTCTGTGAACTGTTCATAAACTTCTTCTGGGTACTGTTCATCTTGTATCATCTGGTCCAATGTTGATCCTCTATATGATAGAATTTGTCTCCAAGGTCTTCAAGAAAGTTGTAGATCTTGGAGTCGCTTTCCAAACCTTCAAGAATGACCTTGATCTGATATCTCTAGAAAAAGTTATGCCAATTGTAAAACATCTTCTGTACATTGTTCATAAACTTCTTCTGTGTATTGTTCATCTTGTATTGTCTGGTCCAATTTTGACCCTTTATATGAAATAATTTATCTTTAAGGTCTCATGAAAGTTGTAGACCTTGACCTCTTCATTCAAAACCTTCAAGAATACCCTTGATATGATATTTCTGGAGAAAGTTATGCCAATTGTAAAACATCTTCTGTGCACTATTCATAAACTTCTTCTGGGTACTATTCATCTTGTATTATCTGGTCCAATTTAGATACTATAGATGATAGAATCTATCTTTAAGATCTTCATAAAAGTTGTAGATCTATAAGTCCTCTTTTAAACCGTTCAAGAATGACCTTGATCAGATACCTATAGAGAAAGTTATACCAATTTAAAGTAGGTTCAATATGATTGAGGACAGAATCTTGTTTGATTCTTTCGGCCATAACCTTGTTATCCAACCTCCAAATGACTTGATTCTTGAGCCAATAGATTCCTAACACATTATTATATCTCTCCACAAAAAATTGGAAGCATTCTGAATTGATTGGAAAAAAGTTTGATTGAAGGAAAGTGAGGGAATCTGTTGGAATAATATGAACTGGTGTTATTTTACTGAATTTAATTCGACATTTTGAATATATCTGGATCTGTAGGGTTCTAATTGAGATGATTTTTAATGTGGAGTAAACTAGAGAAATAGGGCTACAAATAATATGAAAAAGTTGAATTTTTGAATCGGTCTCTAAGATGTTCAATTTCTAGATAGAAGCTGTGCATAGTATACTGTTTTAGAATGAGAATAGTCTAAAAATGGTTGAAGTGTAACTTTCAAATTACTGAGCCAAATTAAATGATTGTGGTGTCATTAGAAACTTAAGACAATGAGGAACACTTTTTTAGTAGAAAGTGTTACCAAATTACTTCATTTACTGATCAGAATGATCATGGAAGATTAACCCAAAAGTTTGGACTTTTGGAAGTGATATAGGACTGAAATGAGAATTTGAATAATTGTTTGGTCTTGTAATGCTAGAATTACATTAATAAGTGAATTGCTAGTATTAAAGTACCAAAGACATATGTAAAATGGAGATGAAGTGGTTCATTTGATTAAAGTTGTGACTCGAAGAAGAGGAGTAAAGTGTATTTAGTTTAAATGAATGAGAAATTGATAATAAGAGCAAGTAATGCAAGAAAAGAAATGATAAGTGATTGAATTATGAAATGAAAATGAGCATAAGATATGAAATTTGACAACATACCCGGGATTGTCATGGACATGCATTGTACATATTCCATATACACACGTGTGCATAAATGAATGTTTATAATTGTGCAAAGTTATTAATGTATGTGTATGCAATATGTGTATTGCATAATTTTTTATGTGCAGGACGAATGTTTGCATTCAGATGTTTCCAGATCATGAAAGCAAATGCAAACGGGAGTATCCCTACAGCATACAAGTAAGGGATAGAGGTCGGGTTTAGTTTGCATCTGCATTGTATTTCTTTATTTTTGTACTGAATTGTATATTCCGCAACTTATGTATTCCGAAAGTTTTGTAAAATATGTATATGATTTATGTTGTAATGTAAAGATATTATGACTAAGTGTTTTATTTCTGTGAAAGGGCCCAAATGGCTATTGAAAATTCTATTGATTGTATTGTTATGAATGAAAAAGTTTACGAATAAAGTGGGTCTGAATATATTATGGATTCCCAAAAAAATGTCTGTATGTTGTTGTTTCAAAAAAAATATTTGTATTGAGTTTTGACTAATTTAGTACTCCAGCAAGCCACCCTCTCGGGCCACAGTCTCGAATATGCTTCAGGATGTTAGGCATGTGTCTTGCGGGAGTGGGGTGTTACAAAATACCATTTCATATTGTCCATTTACATACAATACATGTTCCCTTTTTGCCTCTTGTTCCCTCCCAAAATTGTCTTCTTCTTCTTTTTTTTTTTTTTCAGTTTGGAGAGTGTATTGGTGTTACTTATGTGGAAAGTGATTAGTAACTGAGTTCATGATTGGATTTTAAACAAGTAGTGGAAGGTGGTGATGTACTTGTATATTCACTGAAGCCCCAAGTTGGTAATAACTCACGCTCCCTTTTATTTTTACTCTTTCGATTCCTTTTAACTTCATAGTAAAACCATATGTTTACTTCATGATATGCATTTCACCATTCTAACTTTGTATCAAACATTAGCTGCGGAATTGGAAATTTTTGGTGTTTGAAGGTTTACATTACTCACTGTTCTCTATTTTTTATTGAAATCCTTCTATTTTATTTCACCATTCTTCTTCCCCAAAAGCTCCTTTTCCTTCTGTAATTTGTACTACATTTTCGAAGACATCAGCTAGGAATACCTGAGGATGAGCTCAATTAGTAGTTCTTCAAGGTAATGGGTCGATTAGAGGATTCAGTTTGTTGTTTTCTTGGTTGTAATAAAGGATTTAGTGGAAAGTTTTGAAAATTTCATCTTTGACAGTAGAGGAATGCGTATTAACCTTGATTCGAGGTCATACAAGCTGATTACTTCAACTTACCTAGTTGAATAAGATTATGACAGAGGGGCTAAATATTGTTACTATAACTTGAAAGCACCTAAATGGACTTTCTGGATTGATGAAAATCCAAAAAGAAGTTTTTATGGCTGTCGACTATTTCCGGTAATTTTGTACATTTTGATGTTGTTTATACAAATATGTTCATATTTTCATTAATGAATTGTTCTTTTTTGTTTCATGGTCGAGTGAAAATGTCTGTGAATTTCATGAATGGCATGATCAAAGATTTTCTTCAAAAGCAAGACAAATTATTTTAGAGCTGAAAAACAAAGAGAAGATACTATACCATCAACCCAATCTATTAAAGGCTAAAGTGGCAGAGTTAGGAGAAAATGTCGTAGATGTTTTGGAAGCTAAAATTATTGCAGAAAATTTGAAGTTGAAGAATGAGTTAAATGCCAAGAGGAGTAGTAATGAAACACATTTAGAAAAGTTGAAATACATTTAGCAAAGTGTTAGAAATTTGTAGCTTGTTTAAGCTTATGTTTACTAGTTCGCTTATGTTTGTTAACCTAAATAATGAAGGCAATTTAGGTAATAGTTGTATGTTTAAAGCCTTACCTAGAAATGGATTTATGCACTAGAACCATGTCTAAATGCAATAGATGTATGGTTTTATGTACTAGATTCTGTGTTCTAAAATTAAGGGGTTAATTGTCTACTTGGTAACTCTTTGTATTACTAATGTATATTTTGTATATCCTTTTGATTTTTAAAGGTTAGAAGTGAATTTTTCTGTTGTTATCTTGATATTAGGAGATTAATTTTTGAGGTTGATGTCTTAAGTTAGAGTAATGGTGTAACATTCCATCACCGATGGGAAGGGTAAAATAGTAATTTGGGATGGGTTATGAGTGTGTAAATTAGTCTCGGTATGTTCATGCATAATATGGCCCCCATATATACCTAAATTGTAATTTTTGTATATGCACATGATTATACATGCATTCATGACATTTCCCGGCATATGTGGTTGTTGAAAAAAAAATGAATTTGTGCTTGAACATTGAATTGGAGTGGATTTTTGTGTGTTTTACATTTTTAGGGAAATTTGAATTTTTTTTTGGAAAATTTCGGGGAAATTTTGTGGACCGGAAAAATTGCCAAGTGGCGAACTGATGGAATTTCCAGTACCGAAAATGACTGTCTGATGACACTGAAAAATTAGATACATGATGTTTGGATTTCTTAATTGGAGCCATCGAATTTTGGGACAAATTTTAGATTAGAAATTAGAGACCAAATGGACTAGTTACTAAGGGGACCAATTGGAAGCATAAGGAATTGACATGTGGCAAGTGACATGTGTCACTTGCCCCACCACTTACATAACCCACGAAAGTGTTAAATGAAAGACCATATTTTGGTCTTTCATTAAGCCATGTACGAGACTTTAGATGGGAAAGGGTTAAAGGTGATTTAAATGGTAAGTTCTTCTCTCCTCCGTAGCTTCTTCCTTCCTTCCTCCTTCGTTGATTC
>JAOTAX010000003.1:28365129-28394133 GCA_025629825.1 Erythroxylum guanchezii | reverse complement strand
CTTTATAAAATTACAAATTGGTCCTCAAAGAATTGAAAAATTACAATTAAGTCCTTAACTTTTACAAATTTTGCAATGAAGTCCATATGTACACCAACTTCTCCAATTAGCTTTCTAAGTGTCTAATAAGTCTATAAATCATTCCTAACCACCTCCAAGGCATTAGAATACATTTAATTTAACCACCACAGTCTTATCCATCTGATGGACTCGGTTTTACACACTTAAAAGCTTATATATCGGAAATTTCTAAGATTTTGCTACCGATAAACCCTAAGTTCATGTAAGGGCATATAATGTTATATATCACTGGAATATGCCAATTACATATTTAAACTCATATACAACCATGTATACATCAATGTACAGTAGGATCTCCGCATATAGGAAAACACAAAGGCTCGGAAAATTCGGTGTTACACTTTCCTTAGATACCTTGGTTTTTTTTTATCCCTAAGAGAACTTAGAAGCAAGTTGTAGAAGATAACTCTAGCTTTAACAGCCTCAAACTTTTCCTCCTCAAGAAGCTTGGTAGCTCAAGAGTTGTCTCCTAAGAAATGTTCCAATACCCTTGGCTTCTTTTTGGATAAAAAAACTAGTTTACCATATTATTCATAGATGGGCTCGTATGAATTGGTCTAAACATAGCTTAGAAGATGTCTTTAATAATAAGAATGAACTGATTCTCTTCAAGATATTAGGAAAGCATAACTTGGAAAAGATATTAAATACTGAATGAGTTTGTTTAGTTAAAGGAGGAAGAAATACAAGTTATTTACCAATGAATGCCCTCAGATCAAAATGTTAATAAATTATAAAGAATGACTAGTAAGAGGTTCCAAGCATATTTTATAAATAAATTAAAATCACTTACTGCTAGCTCATCTATGGTGAAGGATGTATTTCCCCACTTAGGAGGATTTGAAAGATGGTAATAAGCAAAATAAAGAAGATCTATTAGTGGGATATACTACTTTAATCCCCCCTCAACCACTCCTAAAAGGGACCTCTATTTAAGATCCACAAGAAGAAGCCAATATTTCTTTCAAGACCTTGATAAACCAACAAAACATTTCAAATCTTAGTGTATATAAAGCTCCTAAAGATTGTTTGACAAGTAACAACCACAATGCATAATACAGAGAAACATAAGTAGCATTTTCTAACCTCTCACAAAATAAAGTTTTTGAGATTAGCTATCCAAGCAAGGCTCCATCTAATGTATCTTTAGAAATCTCCGCCAAAATGAAACTTAGAAGAAAATACAAGAAGAAAGGGCAAATTAACCCTACTTCTTTTGCTTAATAATATTAGCTTGCAATATGAGGGGCATAAATTGTCCTAAGAAATTACAGATGATTCATAACTATATGTCATCAAAGAAGTTATATATTGTTGGTTTGTTAGAAACAAAGATCAAGAAGGAGAAAACAAAGAGGAATAAACGGATCTTTGGTAAAAATTAGGTCATTCTAACTAGTCATGAAGCCCACTCCTATAGAATAATCCTAGTTACTTATGGCCCTAATAAAATTACCATTAACCAAGTGATGTTTTTTGAATTTATTTATTCATCTAGTAATCAAAGTAAACTATATTCTTGATGAAATAAAAGTCACCTTTACTTACATAAATTGTTTGGAATTCTTAATGAATACTCTTTGAAAAAATCTATCCTCATTATGTCCTTCCATAAAAAGGCCCTAATTAACTTTAAATGCACCTATTCACTTATGAAAATGAAGGCAAGAAGCTCTCAAATAAAAGTAGGAATGAATGCTTTAAGGAATTCTTAAATAAGTTTTATCTTATTGATTTAAGGTATAATGGTGAACAATTCAACTAGAATAACAAATAAGGAGACTAGCTTATTAGAAAAAATCTTGATAGAGATTTAGTTAGTCCTCTCTGGATTTCAAAATTCCTTTATAGTATAGCTTACTTCTATGTCCCACTTTGTTTAGACCATACTACAATTAAAGTGTTTGTGGTGACTAATCATGGAAAATAAACTTCCCTTTTATATTTAACAATTTCTTGGTAGAGGGTTTTATGGATGTTGGACAAAAGGGGCTCAATGTCCATGTTGAGGGATATAAAGCTTATAAATGTGTAAGGAAGCTCAAGGTTGTGAAAATTAAACTAAAGAAGCTTTACGTAGATCAAATTAAGAACATAGAGCTAGCTATTTCTAAGGAAAAAGATGACCTATATGTTATACAAACTCAAATGAGGCCTTATCCTAGAGATAATAAAGTAAGAAATAATGAGAAAAAAAAGCCTTAAATGGCTATAATCAAGCTCTAGATAATCACTACTTCCTCATAAAGCAAAGAGCTAGAACCAACCGAATCAAAGAAAGAGATATAAATATAATTTTTTTATAGTACAATTCTCTATAAGAAAAACACTAATCAAATCTTTTCCCTAAAAGATAGAACTAGATTAGTATCTTAGGAACAAATTAAGGTCAAGTTGATGACTTTCTATCATTTCAAAAACTTTCTAGGAACCACCATCCCCTTTGGATCCTCTCTTATGGAATTAAGGAAGTTCATCTCATAATCAATCTCTCAATAACATAAGGAGACTCTAATAATTCCATGTAATCCCTTGGAGATAAAATGAGCTCTTTTTAGCATGAATTTGAAAAAGGAATCGAGCATTGATGACCTCAATGCCTACTTCTTAAAAAACCTTGGTAATTTATAGGGGATTTGTTAATAAAAATCATCTTGGGGTTCTTCTTTAATGGTTGATTACTTAATGAAATAAATAATACTCATATATACTAAATTCCTAAAACCTCTAACCCCAGTTCCTTGAATGATTTCATGCCTATATCTTATTGCAATGTCATTTATAAGATCATCTTTAAAATATTGACTACAAGGATGAAAGATATGCTAGGCAGCTTCATCGATGCTAAAAGGTGCTTTCCATTAAAGGAGAAACCTTAGTGACAACATCATACTTGCTTAGGAGCTTTTCAAAAGTTATAAAACCAAAAAGCACTTAAACACTGCTCACTTAAGATTGATTTCATTAAGGCCTTTTCGTTTTGTAAGTTGGAAATTTATTTTGACTCTTCACCCAATCCAATATAAGGAATTGGTCAATCAAATACTAGATAATAAAGTGGTCGGCTTGAAAATAAATGAATTGCTAGTCATAGAATATTATTCTTGTTATACTTAAACCTAAAAGAACAAGGGAAGGGTCTTGATTCTTATAATGTCATTAGGTTTCTTAAACAATTTATGTATTGGATTGAAAATTGTTTATGCACCACTTCTTATAGTATTCTAATCAATGGAGAAGCCACCAAGCCATTTAAAGGAGCTCGAGGATTGAGACAAAGTGACCCCATCTGACTTATCTTTTTATAATATGTATGAAAGTCCTCATTAAATTAATTGCTCATAATAGTTCCACTGGTAACTCATTTAAATATCATATATGCAAGATATTAGGACTTTTCAACATTTCTCTTATGTGTGATCTTCTTTGTTTTTATGGTTTATATAAGAGCTTTGTACTAGTCTAAATGGATTTTCTGCATGTATTCAATTGACTCTTTAATCTTCATATTGATATAAACAAAAGTTGTTGATATGTCTCTAATGATGCAAAGAAGGAAGTTAACACTCTTACTTCTAAACTGTACTCGAGCACCAAGAGTCCCCTTTCAAATATATAGATATTCCCATCTTTGATAAGAAACTCACCTACTAGGAATGCCCCCTCACTAACTTTATTTATAAGAAAATAAGCTATTGGATAAACAACTACCTCGCTTATGTTAGAATGCTTTAATTGATCACCTCAATCTACCATAGTCTTCACACTTATTGGTGCTTCCATTTATTTCTCCCTCAAAGAATGGTTAAGGACATTGAGAGGTTATTAAAGAATTACCTTGGGATAGGGATAACTGAAAGTCTCCTTGTTGCCAAAGTTAAGTGATCTGATGTGTGTTTCCTAAAGAAAGAGGGGGTTTAGGTATTTGCTCCATTAAAAACATGAACACATCATTCCTAGAGATAAGAATATAGAGACTCTTTACAATTTATGAATCTATTTGGGTGAAATGGACCTACGTGCACATTATAAAGGACAATAACTTCTAGGACATCAAATGTTGCCCTATTTACATATAGATCCTCAAAATTAGGAACTTTATGCCCCAAGGGATCAAGTTTATAGTTAAGAGGAGAGAAAAAACAATGTTTTAGTTTGATAATTGGTGTAAACTAGCCCTTTTTTATTTACTCTCTGATTCTGGTCACTTGAGACTTTTGATTCCTTAGAAGGCCAAGGTTAGTTCCATTATAGTTAAAGGGAGCTAAAGGTGTAGGTTTAGGGGATTTTCACATATTATAGATGAGAGATCGATGAAGATTAGTCCATCGTATCAAATCAATGTGGCTTAAATGGAGAAGTGCATCAAAAGTTTTATCTGATAAGAGATACCACTAAAGCTCAAAAGTAAATTATGTCATTTAGCAATTAGGTTTATCATGCTTTATGGGGCACAGTGTTAGCCCAAACAAGTGTATAGTTATAAGCTAATGGTGACAGAGATGAAGATGCCTTATTTAATGTGTAACCTTACTAGAAGAGATAACATTAAAAATGTATTGGTAACAGACAAATTAAAGATAGACAGTATTAATGACAAATTAAGAGACGAGACTTAGGTGCTTCGAACATGTTAAAAAGAGACACCCTGATGCTCTAGTACGAAGATGAGAAAAAATAGTACTCAGAGATTGTAAGAGGAAAAAAAACGAAGACCTAAGCAGAACTTAGGGGAAGTGATCAATAATGATATGACTATGCTGGAACTTACCAAGGATATGGCCTGGAATAGAAAGTTTTGACGTACTGGGATAGGGATAAAGAATCTTACTTAGAGATTCTCATTCTTTTAAGTTTTTTAAACATTTCCTTTGATCCTTTAGCTTTATAGTAGCCTTATTTATTTATTTATTTTATCAAATAGTACTTCTCTTTTTTTTAGCCATATCAGTTTCTTACTTAGTCTAATTATTTTCCTGTAATGGCTAGTTTGATTTATTTTTATACTTGCCTTTTCTCTAGTTGGTGTATTCATTTACTTACTTTTTATTGTTAATCGTTACCACGTTCTATCTGTTTTGTATTATTCTATATTTTCTGTATTATTTATTGCATTACATATTTTTATACATATTTATTTATATTTTGTAACATCATTATTTTGCATTACATGTGGGTCTATCGAAAACAACCTCTCTATTTGGTAGAGATAAGGTTTCATATTATTGAGTCTCCCTAGACTCCCTAGACTTTACGTTTCAATAGGACTTTTATTGGGTATTGTTGCCACAAATTATGAACCACATTCCTAGCTATTATCCTAATTTACTTAGAGAAGATAAAGGATCCATACAAGCACCAAAAGCTTCGCTAATGAATCATGTTTAAAGCTAATCAAAACCCCTCGGTGCAAAGTTTCGTGGTGGAGACTTGCGTGGTTTCCAAGCAAATGCTCAATGGCGTTCTTTATCCTCTGGCTGGCCATTAGGCATAGCCTAAGAACAATGGACAAGTTAAAAGATTTCTCCATCTCAAACAACTTATACGGCTTATGTTCCCAAAATTCGGAGAATTTAAATCATTTGCTAATGGAATGTACGTACTCAATTTGCTTTTGGAAGTGCCTTAAAGCCTTATAAACTCTCATTCCAAACCAAAAACTGGCCAAACTTTATCTCCTAGGCACAAGATGTTGGGTTCGCTCATTTAGGTGACCTCACTAACGTTTAAACTTGTGATTGACAGTGGTGTTTATGCTTTATGGCGAGAAAGAAACTCAAGAATATTACAGAATATATCTACATTAATCCAAGTTTTAGTTCACAATATTCTAAGTTGGACTAAATAGCTTCTTCTCACACAAGATATTTATTCTCAACTAAGCCCAAGTATTGCTTCATTATGGAATCTCATTGTGAGGCAAACAATCGCTAAGTATTCACTCGTTAGACTTAGAGGCATAACCTTATAGGTTAGCATTTGTCTCCTTACTCCCTGCTAAGTTGCTAACTTTATTATGTTTCACTTTTGTTGGTCAACATTTTTTAATCCTATTCATTTTCATAAAAAAGTAATTAAAAATAACAAATTAATAACTAACTTATTAAAAAAAATTATACTAAACATAAAGTATTCAACATAATGATTGATCAACTATTGACTAACCATACACTTGAATTGTTTAAAGCTATTTTTATTTTATTTTCAAATTAGTATAAAGATATGCTTGTTTGAGTTTTTAATTTTTTATGTGTTTATTTTAGTTTCTTCTACTTTTCATAACTTGTGAATCATAAAACTTAAATCTTATTTTTTGTCACAATCTATTTACCATTAACTAAATATATATAATATAATTATTTAATATTAATTACTAATAAGAATAATAACTAATATAACATAATTATTTAATTGTTATAATTAGTTTAAATTTTATTTTGAAAAATTAAAAATTAAAAATAAAATGTTAAAATATAAAAATTTCATATAACATTCGCCTAAGTAATTAAAATATATTAACAAATAAATATTAATTTATAAATAAAATTTACTTAATAATTATTTATTTAAATAAAATATAATAATTTTTTACTTATATTTATTAGTAAAAAATGTACAATAAATTAAAATAAAAGTATTTAATAAATTAATAAAAGTATTTAATTATTATCAATAAATATTGATGTTAATAACTAAACCAAAAAATTATAACAAAAAAACAAATTGAATCCAAGTGCCCTAATTATACTCGTAGTTGGCCACTCCAATAATAATAATCCTATTATTTTGATATTGTACAAAACAATAGTGGGCCTAGTCTTAGCCGTAGAGAGACACTCCCAGGATTAAGCTCCGGTAGTCCCACTTTGGCCCAAACTCAAGATGTAATGAAGTTTCGGTTCACATACATTTCTGCTTCGCTTCCTTAATCCCGAAGAACTCCCCAGAAGCAGAAGTTAACATTCCTCGTACTCCATTTAACAACCTCCGCTATCTCTACTCCAACAAGACATACAAGTTTGCAGGTCATTGTTGCTCTTCCCTGTAAGGAATAAGCTCTCTTTCGTTTCTGGGCAGAAGAAAGTTTCAATATTTTTTCTGGGTAAAAATAAAGTTTCTATCTTTTTCAATTCTTTTGGTCTTTTATTAGTACGAGGAATTATTCGAAGAAAGATAGCAGTAAGCAGAAAAAAGGATGGGAGGTTCTTCAGTCTTGCAGGAGTTGGTGTTATATGCTGCGAGTGCGGCTTTGAGCTGTCTGGTTCTGTTCGCCGGTCTCCGACACCTTGACCCGAATCGGGAAGCCTCCAAGAAGGCACTTGAACACAAGAAGGAAATCGCTAAACGCTTGGGTCGTCCTCTCATCCAGACTAATCCCTACGAAGTACACAACCCAGATTCTTACTATTTTTTTTTTAAAAAAAACAAGATTAAGGCTCTGTACTTCTTCTTCTTCTTGTTTTTGTTTGTGTATTCTTTAGTGTTTACTTTGTTAGGTTATAAGTATAGGTACAGTAGTTATCTGCAATTGAATGTGTGGTATGTGGTATCTTTTTTCTGAAAAAGAAGGAAGAAAAATTATGGTTGGGGCTTTTACTTGATGGAAATAACGGTTTGGGACTTTCTGAGTTGTTTTATTTATTCATTTGTGTTGCACCTTTAACCTTACTTGACCAGTTTTTGGTACGTGGGTGTTGTATAGTGGTTGATGATTAATGTTTAACAAGTTCACCAGGCGAGCATCATTTTGCATAAACATTTGTGGGATAAAGATTTAGGTCTCTAGATGGCATTACAGAACTAAGTTCTTATTGTATAAACGCAAACATGTTATAACATTTTGTTTGTCACTTTTAAGTCCATAGCTCACAACCCTGTTCTATGTTGATTGCACGGAGCTGGCGGTTCTTCAGAATGAATGTCTGAATCTGTCCAAAAGGACGGCTAGTAGAAGAATTTTAGCTGTAGGGAGAACCGACAGTAACATGCAGTTACCATTAATTTATTTGTGCTGATGTTAAACACCATTTCTGCTGTTCTGAACCATTTCTTTTCTAATTTGGTTATGCAAGATATGGCCAGTTTCTGTTTACTACTTTAGAGGTCTAAAGGTCCATAGGACCATATCTTATTTCTCATAGGATGGGATTATTCTCCAGGGGAACATAAAGCTGAAAATCTATGTTCTGTCTTTGCTAAGATTTGATGTTTTTCTGTGATTCCTTTTCATTTGTGTCTGTTCCATCTTGGGCAGGATGTAATAGCCTGTGATGTAATAAATCCTGATCACATTGATGTTGAATTTGACTCAATTGGAGGACTGGAAACTATCAAACAATCTTTGTATGAGTTGGTTATTCTTCCCTTGCGGAGACCTGAACTCTTTTCACACGGGAAGCTTCTCGGTCCCCAGAAAGGGGTGTTGTTATATGGACCCCCAGGCACAGGGAAGACCATGCTTGCTAAAGCTATTGCAAAAGAGTCGGGAGCTGTTTTCATCAATGTGAGGATCTCCAATCTTATGAGCAAGTGGTTTGGTGATGCTCAGAAGCTTGGTGAGTGGGCTTTGTGTTTAACATTATTGCTTTTTTGCATTTTTAAATTTTGCTATTATTTCAGTATGAAGGCTGTTAACTTTATTTATAAGCTGAATTTGTGTAAAAAATTAAAATATGAGATTTTGGAACCACATTTTTTGTTGCTTCTGCGAGTCTGTGTGCTTCTTTTTCTTCTTCCTTATGTTTCCAATGCTTGCAGAGGAGTTGTCTAAAAGTGGATGGTGCCTAATTTCTTATTTTCATTTGTAAAAAGACCAAAGTCCTCAATGGAATGACAAATGTCTTAAACATCAAACTATCTATACTTCCTGTTTTATTTGCCTTCTGTCAAGCTGTTTGTGTACTCTTCACTTGCCACCACCACCGCACACTTCTCATTAGGAATGGCATAGTCCGCTAAACTTCTTATGTTTCCCTGTTATATTGTTGCAGTGGCTGCTGTCTTTAGCCTGGCCTATAAACTCCAGCCTGCTATTATATTTATTGATGAGGTGGACAGTTTTCTGGGGCAGCGTCGATCAACAGATCATGAAGCAATGACAAACATGAAGACCGAGTTTATGGCTTTGTGGGATGGCTTTACTACAGACCGTAAGTTTTCTACTTAAAACAACTCTAACATGATTACTAATGCTACGAAACATATTTTATACGTGACTTTTGTAAATAACTTTATTTGATTTGAATTGGATCAGTCTGGGCATATTAATTGGTTTTTAGTTACAGAAAATGCACGTGTGATGGTTCTTGCTGCTACAAATCGTCCATCTGAACTTGATGAAGCAATTCTAAGGCGGCTTCCACAGTCATTTGAGATTGGGATGCCTGATTGCAGGGAGAGGACTGCAATATTGAAGGTCATTTTGAAGGGTGAGCAGGTTGAAGAGAACATTGACTTTGACTACATAGCTAGTCTCTGTGAGGGTTACGCGGGTTCCGATCTGCTTGAACTCTGCAAAAAAGCAGCTTACTTTCCTATTAGAGATTTACTGGATGAGGAAAAGAAGGGGAAAAAGTCGAGTGTGAGTACATTCACCATCTATTTCTTTACCGTTTACGTTTCTTCCTTGTTTAGTTTTATCGAAATGAAAGACTTTGTTCTAAAGATACTCTACTATGCTTTTGAACTACAACTTCAGAGTTATAGACAGGAAATCCTATTATTGACTTGGAGGCAAAATACACTTCTTTTAGTTCCAAAGTTAAAATTCTATCGCTGCCTGGTAACCATTAAGCCAAAGCGCCTGACTTTGTTGGCAAAATTATTTGACACTATGGATAAGCATCGCAGTTTCTCTATGAAGTCAGGAATGAAAAATGCATTAGTGCAATGTACTTGCACGCAATTGGAGATCTTCGACATAATTGCAAAGTTGTTTATAACACACGTCTATTTCACCTGTTCTGTAATGCTAGCACTTTGAAATTTTAGAAGTCCTTACGTTTTTCAATTGTGTTTCTTTTCTCAGGCCCCAAGGCCATTATGCCAGGCAGATTTGGAGAAAGTTATAGGTACGTCAACTAAGACAAGGGTTGCTGCAAGCGAGTACAGTAGGTTAAGCTCACAGTCACCCAGTTGGTCTCGACAACCAGATGATTATCAGGTGCAATCTACAATAAATGAACTCTCCAAGATTGTAATTTCACAGATCTTGAACATTCAGTCAGATTCCCAGGACCATTGAAAAGCCCTTATGTTAGTTCAACTCACTCAAATAATCTGTTGTTCTGTAAAATCGCTACAAGCAAAAGCTTATTTTTAAATTCTCTAGATTTTTTTTCTTATGGAGGTATCTGCTACACAAATTTGTTAACAGAAAGTGGCTGCTTGAGCCACATGATCTTTCTTGAATGTATTAATAGATTTTGAGATGGCATAGAACTTGGATGTTGAAAGAATATGGTCCAAAGTATATTTCTTCTGCATTAGAAAAATTGAACTTGGAAAGAATTAGAAATTTTCATTAGAAAGCTCTTGTTCTTTCTACCTAGCAGTTTAGAGATAATTTTGCACATGTTTCTTTGCACGTATGAATGAATATTGTCAGTATCTGAAAAGGTTTAGCATATATTTGTTGGCTTTAAATGTATCTCCTGATCATTCTCTTAATTCTATTTGGGATTCAATGGTAAATTTGAGCTGTACTTCTAGAAAAAGTACACCTTCGATTTTATAAAATATCAGCAGTTCTTTTGATCTAGTTTTCCACCGTAAAAGATTGCTTGCAGCCAAGAACCCTTCTGTAAAGTAGCAGGGGTTACAGATTGCAGTTACACCTTTCCCTATGAGAATGGAGAAGTAGCAAAATACACAAGGGCCTCATATTCTATGCAAATTGATCCGAGAGATGTCAACTTTTACATTGATATGGGTATTGAATGAAGTTGCATGCATGGGCAGTACTATCCCACTTGCTTGATAATAAAAGCCATGCAAGTTCATATCATCTGCAACAGCCAACAGTCACTACTAGGCCGAGAATGAGAAGTCCACAATTCTAGATTTTTTTCTGTACATAAACGCGCATGTAAATTAAACAAGATGGAACTTTTAGAAGTGTAGAGGCTTTCTGAAACTTGTATTAGACCATTAAAGGGTACTGCAGCTGAAACAATTGACTCGAGAGCGTACTGATTTTAATGCTAAAAAAGTTTGAAATTTCGTTAGTCAAATATCAGAAGCTAGAAAATCTAAAAGCCAATCAGGAGAATGATTGGTGCGGTTCTTATTTTTCCCCGTCATAGGCAGACTTTGATTAAATTGGCGTCTGCAGTCTGCAGTGGAACAGGATATAATTATTTAAGTTCATATTTTCTGATGCCTCAGATTGCAGGTGAAGAAATTAAAATGAGTCGAAAAAGTCTGGCACATGTCCAAAAGCATGTAAACTTCATCCTTCAATTCCGTGGAAAAAGGGAAACTTCACTTCTTTGTATGTTTACGTTGGTATATGATTTTTAGCATTTACAACGTAAGTTCGTTTGTCCAATTTGCTTGATTCAGCTGTATTATATTCTTATGTTTTGCCCATGTGGTCCAGATTGCTGCCTGCCTGACATATAACCTACGAATACCCTTCATTCTAGTCACCATGTTGGAATTCTTTACGTAGTTTATGTATATTCAAAGATAACAAATACTAATAATCAAACCATTCTTTCCAAGAGAAACGTAAAACTATGAGATTAAGATAATAAATTTCCTAAAGTTGCAAACTTTGAAATTGCATTCAACAATATTTGTGGTAAGACTTGAGATACACCTACATGTCTCAAGCTATTCTACAGAAAACAGCCACCTCCCAATTCCCTGTATCTTCCATAAATTTCACGCCTTTGCTTCCTTAAGACCACTATGCACCAAAGCTGATTTCTCCCATACCCACCTTTGGAATCCTCCCTCACTTTCCCTTTACTTTTACATATCCATTTTTTCCTCAGGCTTCAGCTCAAACCATCACGAACCACCCATCTTTTGATTTCCTACGAATCATTTGTCCAGTTCCAACTAAAGAAACAAAGATCATGGTCCCTGGAAGTCCAGTTCTTTTCTTTCTCGCCATTATTATAGTCCTTTTAGTCCTCCGGTTCTTGTCAAAAACATCATTTCTGCAAATTCTTGTGATCTGTTGGAGGTCATTTGAAGACAGGTTTTTTGTGCACCAATTGTTCAAAGTTCCGCAGTTCAATGAAAACTTCCAGGAAAACCAACTCTACCTCAAGGTCTCCACTTATCTTAGCTCTCTGCCTGCAGTTGAAGATTCCAATTTCACCAACCTGTTTTCGGGTCCAAAATCTAATGATATAGTCCTCCATCTAGATGTCAAGCAAGTGATTCATGACACTTTCCTCGGTGCCAGAATTTCATGGAGCAACGAGAGACATGAAGCTTATGGATGTAGAGCGCTAGTGTTGAAGCTGAGAAAGAAAGACAAACGAAGAATTCTCAAAACTTACTTGCAACATATTCTCTCTGTTGTGGAAGAGATTGAACAGAAGAATAAAGAGATTAAACTCTATATGAATCTTGATAACAAGCCCGGAGATAATGGGAGATGGAGGTCTGTGCCCTTAACACATCCTGCCACCATGGACACGGTGGTCATTGATGGTGATTTGAAGAATAAGGTAAAGGCTGATCTTGAATGGTTTTTGAAGTCCAAGCAATATTATCACAGGCTTGGTCGTGTCTGGAAAAGAAGTTACCTTCTTTATGGTGCTTCTGGTACTGGGAAATCAAGTTTCATTGCAGCCATGTCTCGGTTCCTGTCCTTTGACGTGTACGACATTGACATGTCCAAGGTTTCTGACGATTCTGACTTGAAAATGCTTCTGTTACAAACCACAAATCGGTCGCTTATCGTTGTTGAGGATGTTGACCGGTACTTGGCTGAGAAATCAAGAACTGTGACCTTGTCTGGGATGCTGAATTTCATGGATGGAATTGTCTCCTCTTGTGGAGAGGAACGCCTGATGGTTTTCACGATGAATGCCAAAGACCAAGTCGATGAAGCAGTGTTGAGGCCTGGAAGAATTGATGTTCATATACATTTTCCGTTGTGTGATTTCTCTGCGTTCAAGAGTTTGGCTAATAATTACTTGGGAGTCAAAGAGCATAAGCTCTTTCCTCAGGTGGAAGAAATTCTCCAGGGTGGATCGAGTCTAAGTCCTGCCGAGATAGGAGAGATCATGATTTCGAATCGGAATTCACCAAGTCGAGCTCTGAGATCAATCATCACAGCCCTGCAAACCAGAAGTGACGCAAGAAGGTTCAATAAGGCTGGCCAAAGATTGACCGAGAACAAGTCATCTAGTCCCTCAGAAGATGAGTCAAGTGATGCCGGAAGTACTGTACTTTGCAGGGAAAGTGTGCACACTGTGAGGGAGTTCAGGAAATTGTATGGACTTTTGAGGTTGGGAAGCAGAAGAAAGGAGGAAAGTTCAGATTTGGGTACCATAGATAAGGATGGATCACGTTAAGGAGCTTTTGTTTAAGTCGAGTATATTCCATTGTCCAGTTGCCAAAAAAATTATCATGGAACAGAAGAACCGTGTAAAAACTCGTACCAAAAATCAAGGTTTTTTTGCAGCGATAGGTAGTTTATTGCATTATTCTTATCAAATAGGTTTTTTTTTCCTTCCTCAGGATGGTCTGTATGATACAATGACCCCTCAACTATACTGTATGTTTTCGCTTTCCTGTAATTCATTTTACAGATAATCCAACTTTTTTGTTTCGATACATGTAAAGTAACTGATCAAAAGCCAAGGATCTTAATTGCGATCGTAAGTAATCTCTTTTATTGTAAATACTGGATGATCATCCATAATCTTGCAGTTTCAGCTTAAGACTAAAGGTCTGACCATCCCTCTCACTCATACGGAGGAACGAATGAACGTGTTGAAGCTGACAAAAATGGACCATTTCTGCGGTCAAAAGATGGACTTTTAAGAGCTTGAAAAATGTGCACCTGGCTACGGGTAGCCCCTTGATGCTGTCGGCTCTATACGCAAGGAATTCGTACCAGAATTAGCGGTCTGGTGCTGCAACCATAAGTCAATTCGGCTGCTGAAGTGGTTGTAAATTCAGCTTATGACACGGGTGCCCTTTTGTTTTGATGTACAGAAAGCTATTAAATAATATGCACTTCTCTTTCAATTGTTGAATGACTCAATGCTGTATAGCATTTTAAAATCAACGAATAATTTACAGAATAGCCTACCCATGCATGTTCATGGTGATAGCATGCAAAGCCGCGTTGTGGTTAAACTCGGATGCTTAAGTTAGTTTCTTACTAAAGAATCTTTTCCTCTTTGAGAAATTCAATGAGAAGCCTCGATACATCCTTTAAATGCATACTAATTTTTTTTCCTCCGGAGATTCAGTGTTTTTGTTGGTACTTTCTTCCAGGTCTATCTTCCTTTTAAGTTAACAGACCTTATTTTGATTGCTTGAGTCATAGTTTTAGCATCTTCAAATAAAAATTTGAAGGGGTCAAGGATGTTTAGTTGATATGGAACTTACCATAATGACAAAATGAAATTTAATATTAATATGACAAGATCAAGGATAGTTTTGTCCTGTCAAGTTTGATAAAAAAATCAAAACAAAAATACAAAAGAAGGATATGAATTGTCAAAATTCAGAAGAAAAAAAAGTAGGAGTGATAAAATTCTAGTTTTGATTGCTATTAGCAAGCTAGATAAGATTATTAGTTATTAGAAAACCTAATTTAAGAGCTGTTTTAAGAACACGGATGAAAAAACCCCTCTCCAAGGTAATTTGATTAACCAAAAACATAAGGTACCTTTTACATCTATAAGATAGCCTTATACATATATTAAACACCATAAACATATAAAGTTATATAGCTATGTGATTGGTTGGTGAGTTCCTACAAAATAACGTTAGAGGTGATTTTAGAGTTAGCACTCGGATGTTTAAGTTAGTTTTTGGTTGTGAAAAGTCGAGAGAAAGTGAAAATTAAAGATTTAAATGAATTCCTCCTCTTACTTTGTGCCTCTTTTTCATTTCTTACTTACTTGGGAGTATGGTGAGTGAGATCACTAAAACATGCTCGCATTTATCTAGGCCTCAAATCTCAAGTACGAGAGATTGAGCAATAGGAATGCGATAGAGGGAGACATGTTGTAAATGATGAAGTAGATGAAGTGTTTTAGAACAAATTTGAGTTGTTATAGAGGTCCAAGTGTCTAGGGTCTTATCCACTTTTGATGAACAATTAGAGAATTAGGAAAATGGCTCAAGGAATTAACTTATATTTGCAAGTATCAGTTTTCCTTAAATTTCATGCAGACCTTGTAGGTACAACTTTATAGATCTAATGTATGTGTGGGTAAGGAATCATTCATCAAAGGGGATAATTGTTGAGAGGGAAAGTGAACTTTAACTAGTAGGAAATCATTGGATTTTTAAGAGATAAAAGGTCTCTAAATCTAGATAGTGCATAGACAACTAATATGAGGCATTGAAATGCTTATAAATACCCTCTTCATGGCTTACAATAAAGTCCTTTTCTCGTTCCTTGAGAAATTCATTGAAAAGCTTGTATAATTCTTTTAACTCTAGCCCATTACTTTTTCTCTAAGTTATTCTTACTACTACTATCTTCTATGTTTGTCTTATTTTTAAGTTAACATGTCTCATTTCGATAGTTCAGTTTCAGTTCAACTTCTAAAACATATATGTCAATTTCATTTTTAATCTCTTAGTGAACATAACAAAGGTAAGTTTGGTGCTAATTTGTTTCTACTTCTTAATCTACAAACCAAGTGAAAGACTAGTGTTGTTTTACTTATAAGTTCGACACTAATTATGTTTTATAACCATTTTTTTCCAAAGCTTACTCATTTGTTTGAATTAATATTATAGCTTCTAATTAATTTTCCTGAAGAAGCAAAATTTCACTCCTTGCGTAAAGATCCACCATTAAGTCATCAAGATCTTCTTTATCTTTCTTTAATCCACTCCTTATCAATGGTCCACCGATATCATCAAATGGATCTCCAGCTTCTTTTGACACTTGAATTGAATCTTTCACAAGCTGTTCAAGCCTTTCTTCATGCCTTTCCTGTGTGGAAACTTGTTTAGCTGGAGTCAATACTTGTTTCTCATCATTTTCCCTCTCCTTTAAATAATTTTTTCTTCACATCAGCATCTTCGTCTATAAAATCAAAAAGTATTTGATACTTGTACAAGAATGCTTCTCCCATATCTCCGACACTCACTATTAGACTCACTCTATTTCCCTCATATTTATCTCTCATGTTGAAATATATTAAATTAGATTTTGAAAATTAAAATAAAAATTACTTAAGGTTGAAGTAAAAATTTGTGGCCCTGAAGCAATCAAATGAAGAAGCCAATTTTGGCTTTGATTTCAACGCAAGCTTGCTATGTTGAGCTGCCTTTATTTGTGGTCAAGAATTGCTCAAAGCAATTGGACAATTTGGCTAAGGAAGCAAACCACCCAGTTTTGCTTCTATATATATATATGTGTGCCGTGACTTTGTATTAAGTGTGTGTATGTCGTGGCTTTGAGCTTGTATTAAAGTGTATGTGATATTCACCAATAGAGTGAATGAAATTTGTATTAGTGTAGTGCAGTGTGTGAGAAAGAAAAAATAGAGAGTTTGTGTGAGAGAAAAATATTGTGAGTTTGAGAGAGAAAATAATATATTTATATTTGTGTATTTTGTTACAATTATATAAGAAGGAAATTCTCTCTAAATTATTTTTCTTCTTCGCCATCAATATTTTCTTTATTTGGTTCCGATATTATTAGCAAATATATATATTGGTTCCAACATCTGGTATCAGAGCCGGGTTGAAAGATGGCGTCAAATTTGATTTAGTTGCAGCTTCCAAAGTTGAACGGCAAGAACTATGAAAACTGGAGTGTCCAGTTGAAAGTATTCTTCAAATCTTAAGAATTGTGGAATTTGGTGGAGTCTAGCTATGTCGAAGTTAAAGATCAAATGGAGTTTGATGTGCTTGAGAAAGATAAGAAAGATGTGTTGGTAGATACCAGAAAAAATGATCAAAAGGCATCGTATGCAAATTTTCAAGCTGTTGAAGAATCGATATTTGGAAAAATATCATGCGTAAACACAGCACAAGAGGTGTGGGATATTTTTCAAAAATCCTACAAAGGCGATGAACATGTGAGACAAGTACGCCTTCAAATCCTTCATGGTGATTTTGAGTCTTTACATATGAATGACTCAGAATCAATTGCAGCATATTTTGATCGTGTTCAATTTGTCATCAATCAATTAAGAGTTAACGGTGAAGAAATTTCAGACACCAGGGTGGTTGAAAAGATCCTGCGATCGTTGACTACAAAGTTTGATTACGTTGTTAAAGCTATCGAAGAATCACAAGACATATCAACTATGTCGATGGAGAGATTGATCGGTTCGTTGTGTTCACATGAGCAACAAACGAGCCAAAAAGCCACAAACTCAAGTTCTGAGCAAGCTTTGCAAAGTAATGTGGTACAACAAAGTCATGGAGGCTACCAAGGCAACAAAGGTCGTGGTGGTGGTAGACAAAGTCGAGGTCGAGGACGTGGACAAGGACGAGGAAGAGGTGGAAATTTTAATTTTACCAATAGAGATAGAACAAATGATAGCAATCATTCAAAAGGTCGTGGAGGTGGAACTGGTAACACATCTAATGTCAAATGTTATAGATGCAAAAAATATGGACATTATCAAAATGAGTGTTACACCAAAATGCCAAATGAACCAGTGGAGCATGCAAATACTACCGAAGTCAATAAGAATGTTGTGCTCGCATACAAATCAAATGATCCAAAAATGGAACATCCAAATACATGGTATCTTGATAGTGGATGCAGCAATCACATAAGTGGGAAAAAGGAGTTCTTCTCACATCTGGATGAATCTGTGCGTGGAGAAGTTAATTTTGGAAATAAATCCAAAATTTTTGTTATGGGCAAAGGAGACATCAACATTTAATCCAAAGATGGTACGAATATCACTATCTTTGATGTTTATTTTGTGCCAGGACTTTTTTGGAATTTATTAAGTATTGGCCAGTTTTTCGAAAAAGGGCATAAAATTGATATCCACGATGGAGTTTGTACAGTCAAAAGCAAAAAGAGCAGAACAATTGCAAGAGTGCAGATGTCAAAGAACCGGACGTTTCCATTGAGTTTCCAAACAAAAACATTGATGAATCTTTCAACAATTTTGAAAGATGAAGATTGGTTATGGCATCTTCGTTTTGGTCACCTGAACTTCCATGGGCTGAAGTTGCTAACTTAAAAAAAGATGGTGATTGGTTTGCCAGTTATTAGAGCTCCTTATCAACAATGTGAAGGTTGTATTTTTGGAAAGCAGCACAGAGATTCTTTTCCAATTGGAAAAGCTAGAAGGGCCAAACAACCTTTGGAGTTAGTGCACACAGATATTTGTGGCCCAATTGAGGTAGAATCAGTTGGACATAAAAGGTACATTTTGATCTTTGTAGATGATTTTACTAGAAAGACTTGGGTATATTTTCTTAGAGAAAAATCAGAGGCTTTTGCAAAATTTAAAGAATTTAAAGCTCTAGTTGAAAAACAAAGTGGTTATTATTTGAATACTTTGCGATCTGACAAGGGTGGAGAATTTACCTCAAATGAATTTTTCAATTTTTGTAAAAGTTAAGGAATCTGGCGCCAGTTGACAACTAGTTATATACCTCAGCAAAATGGTGTAGCTGAAAAAAAGAATAGAACAATTCTTGAAATGACCAGAAGTTTGCTGAAAGGTAAAGCCCTCCCAAAACCTTTTTGGGCAGAAGCTGTTGCCTGTACTGTATTCTTGTTGAACAGATGCCCAATAAAGAGTGTCTTTGGAAGAACACCTGAAGAAACATTGAGCAGTAATAAGCCAGATGTTTCTTTCTTGCGCGTATTTGGATGTGTTGCATATCCTTATATTCCAGATGAACGAAGAAAGAAATTGGATGAAAAAAGCCAAAAGTGCATCTTCATTGGCTATAGTGATGTGACTAAGGGTTACAAGTTATACAACCCTATGACACAAGAAGTGATCGTGAGCAGAGATGTGGAGTTTGTTGAAGATGAAGCATGGAAGTGGAATGAAAAAGATGATCAACAACAAGGTGTTATCATAGAAAATGAGCCAAAGCAGGTAGAAACAAGTAGATCTATGTCCGATAGCTCATCTCCTATTAGAAGTTCTCCTCCACCAACAGAAGTTGCAGAAACTTCAAAACGTCCTCAACGACCACGAATGATTCTAGCTCGCTTGCAAGATTATGTGGTCACCTCTGATCGTGATAATGATGATATGACCCCTGATGAAACTATGACTAGCCAATTTGAAATGACAGATATAGGATTGATGTCCTATTTTTTGGGAATCAAAGTGCAGCAGACTGATGAAGGAATTTTCATTTCCCAACAGAAGTATGCCACTGATATTTTGAAGCACCTTAAAATGGAGTCACTCAAGCCAATTTGAACTCTAGTTGATTGGAATTGAAGAAAGAAGGAAGTGGAGAACTGATAAATCCCACATATTTCAAAAGCATAGTTGGCAGCTTAAGATATTTGACCTGCACAAGGCCAGATATTACTTATGGTGTGGGAATTATTAGTCGATTCATGGAAGAACCTCGCCAATCACATTTGCAAGCAACAAAACAAATTCTGCGATATATAAGTGGCACCCTTGATAATGGAATTTTCTATTCTTACTCTAACAATTTCAGTTTAATGGGATACACTGACAGTGATTGAGGAGGTGATGTGGAAACTCGGAAAAGTACTTCCAGGTATGTATTCTTTCTTGGATTTGGATCATTTTCATGGTCCTCAAAGAAACAGCAGGTTGTAGCACTTTCTTCAGCAGAAGCAGAATATATGGCAGCAAGTTCTGCAGCATGTCAAGCAGTTTGGCTTCGTAGGATGCTGAGTGAATTGATGCATGAACAAATAGATCCTACGAAAATTATGTGTGATAATAAGTCAGCCATTGCATTAGCTAAGAATCCAGTCTTCCATGGGAGAAGCAAACACATCGGCATCAAGTATCATTATATTCGTGAGCTAGTCAAAAATGAAGAAATCGAATTGGAGTTTTGCAGATTTGAAGATCAAGTTGCAGATATTTTGACAAGGTCACTGAAGGCAGATGTGTTCAAGAAATTGAAGATGATTCTTGGTGTTGTTTCAAAATCAATTTAAAGGGAGGTTATTGAAATATATTAAATTAGATTTTGAAAATTAAAATAAAAATTACTTAAGGTTGAAGTAAAAATTTGTGGCCCTAAAGCAGTCAAATGAAGAAGCCAATTTTGGCTTTGATTTCGATGCCAGCTTGCTATGTTGGGCTGTCTTTATTTTTGGTCAGGAATTGCTTAAAGCAATTGGACAATTTGGCTAAGGAAGCAAACCGCCCACCTTTGCTTATATATATATGTGTGTGTGTGTCGTGACTTTGTATTAAGTGTGTGTATGCTGTGACTTTGAGCTTATATTAGAGTGTATGTGATATTAGAGTGAATCAAATTTGTATTGGTGTAGTGCAGTGTGTGAGAAAGAAAAAATAGAGAGTTTGCGTGAGAGAAAAATATTGTGAGTTTGAGAAAGAAAATAGTATATTTGTATTTGTGTATTTTGTACAATTATATAAGAAGGAAATTCTCTCTAAATTATTTTTCTTCTTCACCATCAATATTTTCTTTACTTGGTTCTGATATTATTAGCAAATATATATATTGGCTCCAACATCTCATTTTTACTTTACCCAAAAGGCTTGAATTACCCTTAGTGTTTGCTCTCATTTGTTTCCCTTTAAACTTTCATATTCACTCCAAAATATATGGAATCAATTTTATCCTCTTACCCTCTCTGTCGTTGCACCATGAACTACTCTCTAAGGGAATAAGGAATTAGGTCTGTCAGTCCTCAGGTAAGATAATTAATAGTTAGACTACCAAAAAGACTAAACAATTTTTTTCAGCAGATAAAGACTGGGAAGTGGATACTCATATTGACTACCAAGGCGGGAAATCCACATACTCAATTAAAAGGGTCCATGACTCAAAGATTTCTATAAAACATTCCATGACTCAGATTTCTACAAAGCTATCATTTGTTTTATTGAAAACCATTTATAAAACCCAATTTCCTTGTCATCTTTTGTTAAACCATCAACAACTATTTCTTCATTCACAGATTTCCTTAATTCCATAAATCTTTGATCTTTAATCAACATGCACCTCATCTCACAAATTTTTCAGGAAACTTATTTACAAATCTTTATTATCTCAAATTGTTCCAAATAATTATAGATAAATATACTTCCCAGCTAAGGAATAAAAGTAGTAGAATGAGGAAAAGAAGGAAGAAAATATAAGAACAAAGATGAAAGCAACATAATGAAGAAAAGAATAAAGAAAATTTAAGAAGTAAGATGAAAGTAAGAGAATAAAGAAAGGAAGGAAGAAAAAAAGAAAAAAAGATAGGAAACAAGATTTCTTAGCCAACAATTTAAGGAGAATTTCATCTAGGGATTGAAAAGAAGAAGAAAGAAAGTCTGAATAGATTTATATGCATATATATATATATATATATATATATATATATATATATGAAACTTTAACCAGAACCTAGA
This sequence comes from Erythroxylum guanchezii, assembly GCA_025629825.1. NCBI lineage: Eukaryota > Viridiplantae > Streptophyta > Magnoliopsida > Malpighiales > Erythroxylaceae > Erythroxylum > Erythroxylum guanchezii. Next base: position 28,372,318 of record JAOTAX010000003.1, on the reverse strand, counting down.
CTAAAGCCCAATTTTTTTTTTTAAAGTTAGAGTCTTACCTTAAGCACGATCAATTAGGACTAAGCCTGTTGACTTTAGACCCCTGCTAGGCTAGACTTAGGCTATATTTCTTTCCTTAGATAGAGCTCCATATGGTAAAAACTTAGACAAAAGTGTGTTCTTTTTACATATTTCATCTCTTCCTAAGTTTTGATAGGTGGCTCTTGGTTTCTTCTTCTGGTAAGAGTCCACTGATCTCACTAATCCATAACATAGTCACTAAACTGTATAATAACTAGGTCGACTTTTTTCTCCTCCAAAAAGTTAAAGCAAATAAAAAATAGCTTAATATGCTTCTCTCACTTCAAGTGGGCATCTGAGTCTGTCTTTCATACAAAAGGTGGTATTGTCATCTTAATGCTGCCCATATTAATATCCATCATTTCTTTAAATCCTCTGTTGTAATCTATCCCAAATCTTCCCTCTCCTTGTATTCCTATTTTATGTCCTCTTCCAACTTTTTCTCATCTATCTCCTTTTAGGTTTAACTCTTTCAAGTGATTAGAAGCACCTTTTACCTCATCATGAGTTTTGCTTAATTATGTTGGTAGTGGAATTTGTTTGTTTAAAATGTATCATTAAAAATTAATTTATACTTTTTCTAGATTGAAAAATTTCTAGTATGATAATCTCTTATATTTGGAGTGATCTAGTTAAAATGTTAAAATTTCCTTCAACCTTGTTCATATTTGCATTTCATTATATTTTTAAGATGAAAATAATTGATTAATAACCAAAGAGTCATAAATCAAGTCAAAACCAAGTTATAAGATTAGGCTCAACAGGGCTAAGTAATCTACTTAAGTTCAACTAGGGTGATGGAAATATTTGGCTTAAAATGTTACAAAAGGAATTATTAAGTCTATGGGTGCTAGCTCATTTGGTTATTAACATTGCTTGGAATTTAAGAGTAGCACCCCGTTGGGATTTCTAGAGTTTTCCAGTTACTTTAGTGAATGTATGTGTTACTTAGAGATTTTTACACTTAAGAGAAATATCGTCTAAATGATTATCATAACCTCCTATTAAAGGCAAGGTTAGGAATGATTTTAGACGTTAATTTATTTGCCAACACCTTCTATCTTATTCAATTAATTACTTTGTGACTGAAGTATTGTGGTTCTTGCTTCAAATCCCTATATAATATAGAGTTTGCTCTCTCTATAATGCATAAACTAAGTAGCTCAAAGCAAATTTAAAGATATCTTGATATACTTTCTTACTTCTTTGTAGCTTGCTTACCCACTCAACTATTTTATCCCATTATTGTACATCACATTGTAAATGAAATAAGGCTAAGGTCTGATTCCAATAAATATTAAAGTAGTCATAATTATGAAAAATGATTAAATGTCTCCTTTTTTCTTATTGTATAAGAAGCAAATGAATTGATTAAAGAGATACTTGAATATCTCATCCTTTTTTGAAAGCTTCCTTCTAATAGCTAACCATAGCATGAAAGAAGTTTTACGAAAGTTGTTGCTATGTTATATCAAATTGGACCAAGAAGTTAACTGATTGATGTTCTTGAATATTTCTAAACATAAATGGTTAGTGAAAAAACCATCTTTTTGTTTCCAGAAAATGGAATCTTCTTTATAATAGTTGTAATTTTTTCTAGGCATAATTTTCATTATAATTAAGAAACCTCTTGAGTGACGAGCTTCCAGTGCCAAGTGTTCTCATTTATAACTATTGCAACTCTTATAACTTACGTAGAGGGCTATGATCATGCTAATTATCAAACCAAAACCAAGTTTGTTTTCCATTTCTTGCCTTATTTTTGATATAATTTTGAATTTGGTCCCTTAACGCTAGGATATGTTTCAGTGTACGTAAAGTATTTGATATAGGCTTGACTTCCATATGCTCACTCCTTTTAAGGAGGTGATTATACATCGTACAGGGATTATTTATTAGTTATTAGCTTCTATAATCTCTCTCTATTTTTAGAAGATATCTTCCATAATCTCTTAGCTAGTAGAGCTTTGTTAATTGCCCTTGTAAAGATGATCCCTAATCCTTCTTCAACTTTAAGTGCACAAATCTTTGTCTATTTAAGTTTCTCCCCTAAACATTGCATTCATCCCCTATTTATAAGAAAGTCTTCAATATTTTCTCTAGAATATTGGTAAGTTGAAGTGGTAAATACAAACGAGAAGTCCAGTAAACATGTAAGCTACTAAGTATCAAAGTTATACGTTACATTTAACAATAAAAGTATACTAATTACTCAATCTACTATAAATTCAATCTAGGAGTGATTGACAATCCTAGAAGGTGATTATTTTTATTGTAATAGGGATTCCTAGATGTTTGAAAGGTGGTATCTCCTATTTAAATTATAATAGTTCAGAGATCTGATCAACTATCTTAGGGGTACCTATTAAGAGATAAAAGTATGTTTTGTTTTTGTTGACTAACAGATTAGAAAGATCATTAAAAGCACCGAGGGATTCTACAAGCAAAATCATAATAGATTTGATGTTTAAACCATAAAGTAGTAATAAGTCATCTGCAAATGATAAGTTAAATAGTCTTAATTTAGTACACATTTAATGATATTTTGAAGATGCCACTCTATATATTGTTGGATCATTCTAATTAGGATTTCAATGCACAAGGTAAAAAGATAAAGGGACGGGGTCACCTTATTTGATTCCTTTAGAGCCTTTGAATAAGTTAGTAGGCTCCTCATTAATGACTATGCTAAAAGATGGGTTTGTTATTTATCGCCTGATTTAATTTATGTATTGAGCTAGAAATCATCAAGTTTCTGAAGTTCCAAGTACGAAATCCCAACTAATGGTATCAAATGCTTTATATAAATTTAGTTTTAAAAAATCACATTTAATCTCCTTTTTTCTATTATCATTCTTGAAAAACTCTTGAATTGTAAGGATGTTATCCCTAGTCTTCTTCCTTTGATAAATGCTATATTGATAGTGATTTATGAGTTCTTAAAATTTTAATTATAGCCTTGAAGCAATTGGTTTTAATATTGTCTTATAGATAACATGCATCATGAAATGGATCTTAAATCTAAGAGAACTAAGGGATTTGTAATCTTAAGAATGAAAGAGATGTATGTCTTGCTTTTTAACGAATTACCAGATTTATATGGTGACTATATATATATATTTATTTCTAAGTCTTTTAAAAGAATTTAACATTGAAACTATATGGTTGAGGAACTTTATCATGGACAATGATGACTATTTTCTTTGATTTCTAAGCTTATAATTATATTAATTAGAAAAATACCAATTCCTCTAATATTGTTTTAAAAAATAGAAATTTAATATCCTACACAAAGAAAAAAAATTTTGGTTGCACCTATCATTCCTTTGAAGAAGTGATAAGTTAGATTCTTACGATTCTGGGGATTTATTATTGAATTTTATTAAGCATCTAATAGTCTAGTGATGTTTTTTTTTATATTTCTTCTAATTAAGAGTAAGTTATATAAATACTTAGAATTTCTATCCCCTTCATTTAGCCATTGATTCTTTGATTTTTTCCTTATAAGAGATTTATGGATCTCCAATTATTGAATGTATTTGGCCACGCTTCCTTTTCTAGTTACTTGAGGCTTTCATTTTTAGGAGTTAAGTTCAGCTGTTCTTGAAGCTTTGTCAAATCATCATTCTTAGTTAACTCTATTTTGTTAGATTTTTTAGAGTTAAGGAAATTGAATTCATCCTTAATTTCCTTCAATCTATACACACTTGAAAGCTTCATAACCCTTAACTCTAGTATTAACTTTAGTAATTATAGTTTCTTCAAAAAAGGGACTTTAAATAACTAATTGTTGAGTTTTAAATGGGATTTTCTAATAGTGCAGGGATTGGGGAATTGTACCTCAATTAGAGAGTGATCATAATATAAAGGATTGTTCAAACTTAACCAACTGCTTAAAGGGGATGAAAACTAGTAAGTGTACACTATAGCCCTATCCAGTTTCTTCTTAAGGATGTAACTTCTTATATATTTATTGGTCAAAAAATAAAAATTTCATAGGTATATAAGATCAAAGAACCTAGAGAGAGTAATGTAATTTATAGAATCATCAATGTAGGGGTAAAACTTGGATTGATGGCCTTTTAATTCTTGAGATAACAATGTGTAGTTAAAATCCTATAACACATTCAAAGAGATTAAGTTGACATTCAATGTAACATTGAGTTCTCTCTATAATTCTTTCCTTTATGGTTATTTAAAAATGTAGTCGTTGATCAATATGGTGAGTATGGTGCAAGATAATTTGGTTTAGATTAAAATAATTATTCTACCATTATAATTGACTGATTGATTATTAATTGTACTCTAATTCTTATTCATAAACCACAACCCTATTTATATCTTGTGTTTTGTAATTTTGATCTCTAAAATATCAATAAAAAAGATTCTTTAAGACCAAATAATCATGTAAACTTAGTTTTTTTTAATGGTTATTCAATCCCCTAGAATTCCAAGCTATAAATCATGGATGATTGGAAGAAGAGACTTATTGACATCTTTCTTCTATTTCTCTTTGGCTTCCTTTTGGTTGTTTTTAAAAAATCACCAGTAGGTTATATATCTTTTATTATTTCCAATTTTATGGCTAGTTATTGGGGATTTAAAGAAATCGTAATCTCCATCTTAGTTTTTAAGTTGAATGCCATAGAGACTGAATTTACACGAATTCCTCTAATTTTTTCCTCATCATGTTTTCCTTTAGATTCTTCTTTATCAAGCCTGACTAGGCTGTTAACTGGAATTATTCTTTCCTTTTGTTATGTTTCCTTACCTTTCTCCCTTTCTTAAACGTTATATGTGTGCTGTGGAGTTGTCCTATGTTAAGGGTTCAACAATTCTCATCAACTTATTATATGTACCTATTTAAAAAATTATAGCTATAACTTCCCAAATTTAGGGGAATTTGGTTTTATAGGCTTCCACTAATATCTTAGTAAGATTTCATCTTCAATCAAATTCCCATCTTTACCAAACTTTATGATTTTTAAGTTGTTAGGTAGGTTTTATTTGAAATAACTTCTATGCAAATTTTATAATCAATTCTTCTTAGTTCAATTACATTTTCATTTAAGCAAAGTCTTTTTTTTTTCAAAGGAGCTTGCTAAATAGCTTGTTCCAATCATGGAACTATATTTTAAGGGAATTTTATAGAAATTAATCCAAATTGGCACGTACCTTAGTCTTGTTTTTTTTCACATATCTAAGTTTGATTTCCATTTTTGCAAAATGAGGGGTTTTCAAAATATATTCCAAGATTCTAATTCAAGAACCTTTATTGTACTTGATTCATTATAGATTTGAAAATGAAAATGTAATATTCATTTATTAAAGTTCATTTTAGACCTAATTTTACTATGATGAAGTCCAATTGGACTTGTAATATTTCTAATGGTGGATCAATTATGACATTTTCCTTTATAAAAGTAGTAGGGAAGTACTTTACTTTATCAAGAGGAAAGTAATCTCCCACCATATATATAACAAAGATCTTTTGATAGGAAAAAATAAGTGATTAGCATGAGGGGAGGAGTAGGAAGGCTATAATGAGCTGTAAATAATGATGTAAGAAGAGTAATGAATAGAAAGGGATAAAGCAGATTTATTCAATATTGGAATATTAAGAGCAGGAAGTAGTGGAAAGGGAGAGTGAGCTAAAGTAAATTATGTCTGGAAGTAGCTTAAAGGAGAAGAAGTGAAATATGGGGAGGAGAAGAGGTTTGTTTGCAAGTTTGTAGAACTAGATCTAGAGGCAAGTTGATTTTCTACCTAAAAGTAGGGGATTATAGCACTAAAATGGAATATTGAGGTGCAATAGAAGTGCTTAGGAAATTAGATAGATCACTAGAGGACACCATGACCTAAGAAAAGGCCTAATTCTTCTTTTAAAGTTCAAATTTAATTTAAAAAATGAATTAAAAGAATCAATATTAGTTGAGCTTACAAGCACAATAAGAATAAATTTGTGTTTTCTTTAAATGGTTTGAGTTTGGTCCTTTAGGCCGTTTAGGTTAGGTTAGTCAAAATCCTTTTGAGTCTCATTGTGCTTAATCGAATTTAAAAGTTTCTTCTTTCATAATATTATTACACAAAACTTAAGGCAAATGCACTTATCTATTTTATTTAGAAAACTCTCTTAATACTACCAAGTTAATTAACCAAAAAGGTTAAATTATTGATTTATATTAAAACTAAGAAAATTAAACAAATAAGATTGCATTATAAATACAATAAAGGAAGTGATAAAGAGAAGAAAACATATATGAATAACAAGAAGATAAGAACTCCTTGTAACATCATCTTTGTATTCATGATTTAGCAAATCTAGAAGATTTTATCATTTGGACAAGTAAAATTTACTAATTAATGGACTTTTCCATCTTGAATTACATTCACCTATTCTCAAGTTGACTAACTGATATCTCTAACATGATTATAACTCTTAAAAATGTAGTAAGATTTGTGAATTTTCATAAAAGGTTTGATCCTAACACCAAAAGATTTATGTAGTCATATCTCTAACATTTTATGTAACTCTTAATATTAATTCCATGTAGATTTTTCTCAAATTATCCACATACAAATTATAATCGATCTATTGTCTAACTTTAATTAAATCATCTTTAAGAAAAACCAAATATATTTGTAAGAAAAAATCTTTCATAATAATTAAATGAATACAAATAAAGACAATACTAAAGTTTCCCTTATTTAGACATGAAAATTCGTCATACATCATCTTTACACCAACAAACATGAGCAAAAGAATAAAAGAAATCAAAAGAGCTAGACTTCTAAATTAATCTACATAGTCCAATGTGACCTCATCCATTAGGATGATTACAATCCTCTTTTTCCTTGAAATGTAAGTTTTTCTACCCTAATAGTTAATCCTAATTCTAAAATAAAAAAGAATGAAAAGTCTCTTTATTTAAAGTTTTCACACATTTAAATATCAATTTTAAGCGACAAACATGGGCTAGGATATGACTATATCCTAAGCCATATAATTAATATTTCTCATTTGAGAGTTATACAAGAAGAAATACATCCATTGTTGGACCCCGAACTTTTGGTAAAAATTAGAAATATTAAAATGAATTTAAATGAGAAAGAAATTGGTGAGAAAATT
>JAOTAX010000003.1:28345321-28363068 GCA_025629825.1 Erythroxylum guanchezii | reverse complement strand
AATAAGAATAACTTATTAAAAAATAAAAATTAATAAAATTAATAATAATAAGAATAACTTAATAATAATAATAATAATAATAAATAAAATTAATAAAATTAATAAAATTAATAACAATAAGAATAATAATAATAATAATAATAATAATAATAATAATAATAATAATAATAATAATAACAACAACAACAACGACAATAATAAAATTAATAATCATAATAATAACTTATTAAAAATTAATAATAATAAATAAATAAATAAATAAAATTAATAGTAATAAGAATAACTTAATAATAATAATAATAAACCAAACATATTTTTATTTTCAATTTTTTATTAGAAATCTCAATCAAACAGGTTTTTGTTTTCAGTTTTTATATTGCAAATCTCAACCAAACAGGTTTTCGTTTTTTAGGAAAAAAACAGAAACTAAAAACAGGAAACAGAAACCAAAAACAACAACCGAAAAATAAAAGTAGAACCAAACAGCTCCTAAGTTAAATGATTTTTTTGCCTCCTAATTAATAAGTGCTTTTTGGTTCTTTTAACTGGATTCTATCACTAAGGAGGTAGGGAAAAGGACTTATAGCCTTTATTTTCCAAAACTTTGTAGGTTGTATGTGAAGGTCTTACTCCTTTGATATTTGAGATATCTTCTCATTACGACTTCTCACAATCTCGTCGCACTTGGTCATCTTTCTTGACAATTTCTTATAAAGAATCATATATTTTAACATCCTTTTGTTCAATAGGATAGTTGAAGCCATCATAAAAAAGGAACAACTTATCTTTTTTGATATTTTAAACTTCTCATCATTATTCTTCTCTTCTTCTTCTTTAATAGCAACTTCATCTCTCTTATCTTCCTCTTTATTATCATTTATTAACCCCTTGCCATTTCTCTTCGTGAATGTTATCAAATGGTCCTTAGGATTCCCATCTATCATGCTTGGTAAAGAATCATGATCCTTAATAAAATTGGCTATCTTCTCAATTAATAACTCGAAGTTTCTTTTTAAAGTCACTAATTGAGCATCCCTTAATTTTAATATATCAACACTTTTAGAGGTTCCATTAGTAATCCTTTCAATTGATAATTCCATATATTTATTAACATTAATGACTTACTATTGAAATTTATTATCAACTTGCTTTCCTGTTACTATTACTGATATCCTAATAGAGGCAGCCTTTGAATTGCTTGTCTATCCCATGAAAATTTTAGATGATTTCTCCATTCTGAAATGTATATGTCATTTTAAGGATGTGTTTGAGGTTGTTGGTCGTTTCGCCAATAATGAACTTGTTCACTTTTCCTATAAAAGTGAATAAGTGATTCCCAGCTTGATATCATTGTTATGTTCTCCTTCATGTAACTAACACCATATTGTCTGGTGCTAGTCTTACTGTTCCCTATAAGTTATCCATTGTTATCTTTGTGAAAACTCTACATAAGCTATCAATATGGTGATAGCATCCATGTTATATAAATCCGCTAGTTTGATGACCCTTGCCCTACTTAATTGCCACCAATAGTTGTATCATCTCCTCAGTTAGCTTTGGAGAGACTTTTCAAGTTTTAAATTTAAGGCTCCCTTAACAACTGCTTCAACTATTTGCTTTATTACTTAGTCTAGGTCATTTTAGGATGTTTGAACTTACAACCAAATATGTACCCTGTGATGTGTATACCTCCTCAATAGATCCTCGTTTCTTTCTTATATCTTATAGAATAACTCATTGTCATATTACTAATAGGAAGAGATATCATTTTTCATCCTTACATAGTCTGGTTTTATGCTATCTTTCTATTTCAACATGTTAGCTAAACTTGAAAGGAAAATAGCATCTTGTTGACTAACCAATATCTCTATCATAATTAAAACCCTTAATAATGCATTAGGATATATGAATTATCATAAAAGATTTGACCTTAACGGTAGAAGATTTACGTAGTCATATCACTAATGCACCATTTAACTCTTAATATCAACCCCATGATCCATTTACATGTAAGTTCTCTCAAATTGTCTACATATAAATTATAATCTAATTAAATTGCTAGTTTAAGAAGAATCAAAGATATTTCTCAAAAATAAAATCCTTCATAAATAATTGAATCAATCCAATAAAAAGGTAACAAATTGGTTCTTCTTATCTAGATACATGGAAAAATTAGCCACAGGTCATCTTTAAAACAACAACCATGAAAAAGAATCAAAGGAGGAAAGTTTCAAAATTGATCTCAGCATTCCAAAATGATTTTCTCCGTTGGGATGATTTTGTTCCTCTTCTTCCTTGCAAGCAATTTCTAAGTGTATCTCTAGGATGTTTATCTCCTTTGGGAGTTAAACCCTAGCTCTAAAATAAAAAAGAATGAAAAAATCTCTTTATTATAGGGTTTTTATAAGTTTAAATGTTAATTTTTAGCAATAAAAATAGGTCGAGACATGGTTATGTCATATGCTATGCAATTCATTATTTTTGATCTAAGAGTTAAATGAGCCTCAATAAGCACATGATCTTGACAGCTTTCTTTACTATTTCTATCTGCAAATGGACATAAGCACTGACCTGTTCTTATTTTTGGTTGTCGTTTCCTTATTTCTTCATATCTATATAACGCAACCTCTTCTCCACTCGTATACAAAACTATGTCTTCATGATTATGTTTATAAGAAGAATATAGGTTTGCACACGATAATGTTCTAGTCTATGTTATAACTAAGGTTGATGTTTCTTCTTGATTTTTCTTGTAAAAACTCTTCAATTCTTAACCAAACCCACCCCTTAAAGAAACATCTTCTTAATTACTTAGAAAAAATAGCATAAAATGATTAAACCAAGATAATTTAGACATAACAAAAAAACTAGTAAAATATGTGCCTTTTTTCACACATCATGTCTTAAAGATAATACAACATGTTAGGCTTTTAAATACTTTTACCATATGCGTAGTTGTCATATTTCTTTCATTAAGCTTACAATTTAGTGTTAAGATATTCCAATTTTAATTGATTCTTGTTATAAATTGTTTTTATTTATGTATTTTATCTTTAAATCAAAATAAATTTAAGCCAACAAAGTTTAGATCTACCCATCTAAATTATTTGAGTCCTATTTAATAAAGGTAAATTTGTAATCTAATACCAATTTTCATTGAAGATATATGTTTATTTTAAAATGATTGCATTCTAGCTTTCTTTCTAAATCTAATTAAATTCTTTTTTAGTTTGGAGTTGTTGATGTATGTAAAATGTACATATGTTTTACCAAGTGTTTTTCTATGCTTTCCATACAAATTATCTCAGTTTGTTCATTTACGTTATGTTTTTGGGTAATTGAGCAGATGTTTCCCCTTGATGAAATTTGTTAAGAATTAAACAGTTTTGTAGAGAAAACCAAAAGAAACCTTAATTGTGGTGAAAATATGGTCTGACACATATATTTACGCCAACCTATGTTCTTATAAACATAATATTGTAAAAAACTGTCCAAGTATATAGGGGGATGGAAGTCGTGTCACAAAAAGTTGAAGAAACAAAGAGAAAGTTGGCTATAGACACGTGATTTTATGTCCATGTCTTTTCTTAGGAATTGGAGTTGAGAAACAATAAGAAACATGATTAGAATCACAGAAAAGTGAGTGCTCATACCCATTTGTGGAATAGATACAATGAAGAGAATGTTTAGAGATATAAGTGTCTATGCTTGTCTAATGGTTTTGGATCACTCCTCCGTGGCCATATTCAAAACTCTCTCTTTTCTTTTCCTTTTTCTCTCTTTCTCTAGGATTCTCTCGTCTATGGCCAGCCACCAACGTTTAAAAAAGATGAAGGCTTTGTTAAATTACAAATTTCCCCCCATTTTTATTGTAATTACACATTTATCCTTAATAACATTTTATAATTACAACTTTACCAACATGTCTCATATTTACACCTTTACCCGTGTCACTTGTCACCATTTAATTGATTCTCTTCTAACGACTCATCATTCTACTAGCTTCTTTTAAAAATACCAAATTACCCTTTAATACATTTAATTCACCAACTAATCGAATTAAATTCTGAAAATATTCTACAACCATCTTAACATCAAATTGATCATAAAATACTCAAATTAAGGTCAATACTTATTGATTGGATAATTTAAAATTTTTTTGAATGGGTTTGAAATCCTAAATACCTATTATTTTCTAAAAAGAGCATTTTAATCTTAAACTTTTGGAACTTCCGAAATTCATCCGATTGGACTCATTGTCAAACTATTTTAATATCAATAAACTCTAATACCTATTTCGGGTATGTTTCAAATTTTCAGGGTTGGGTCCCCAAAATCACTGTTTAAGCAAATTCATTATTCATCCAAATATACTATTCACCCAGATTCATTTTTCATCCAGAAATCATCCGAATTTCATTGAAAAGCATTACCTAAATCCTCCAAGTACATTTTCAGGCTTTTAAAGTTCGTTCAAACTCACTCTGTAGCTTTTCGAAGTTTTCAAAAAAAATTTGAGAAATTTTCAGTCGAGTCCAAAACTATCTTTGGTTTATTCATGATCTCTATTATAACCTAAATAATACATTTAAATGCTTAAATTACTCTAGTACACCATAAATATAGCATTTATAAAATGCATGTACAACACATTACACAGTACAATTATCGAACTAGGATATTACAAATTTTCCCCTCCTTATAGCAATTTCATCCTCGAAATTTTAAACAAATTTAGTCATCTCAAAAATATAGATCTTGACTTCATACCCATTCTTCGTGCTGCCACTATGTCAATCACTTCATAGGAACCAACATATTGTGGGCTTAACTTGTCACATTGTCTAAAACAGACTAGTCCTTTCCATGATGATGTTCGCAAAAATTCTTTGATTTTTTAACTTCAACTCCAAATACTTCCTCTATTTCCAAACTTAGCTCTGCTGTTGATTTTAGGTACTATCACTTTGACCTGCATACTTTTGATCTTATTTGGGGTTATCATAAATAGTTCAGCCCAACTAATTTTCTTTTATCTATCTCATATTCGTATACTAGCAATCTACGTAACTCTACGTAACTATATACTTCCAATCACTTATAACTTGATTAATCTATCAAGAGGATACCTACCTTGGATGGTTAGGAAATGGGCTTTTTTTTATTTGATCCTTTATTTCCCATATACTATCATATCCGCTTAGATTTCGCGAAACTACTACCATAAAATCGTTTATAATATGCTTCCATTTCCATTCCTAAATAGGGAGTGGTTGAGCAATTTTTTTTCTTTTAGCTCTCAACCTTGACTTGTTGATTTAACAAGCATTTAAACATATAATTTGCTATCACCCTTTTCATACCTTTTCGATCTTAATGCACTTTCAAGGTATAATGCCTCTTTGTGTTCTTCTTATGCAAAGTACATATTGGTGAGTGACTTAATCTAGAATTTCTTTCTTAAGTGTAGCTATGGCTGGTACACACAATTCCTAACCTAGCACCAACGTAATGTTACCTTTTAATAAAATGCCCTTAGAATTTGCAACTTATCTCCACATGAAACTCCTTTGTTAAAATCATTGCTTTCGTTTTCTCACTAATAATCAGTTTAGTCATAACTTTGCTAACTTAACCATACATGAAACCATCCATTTAACACTATCACAATTCACATTTACTTAGATTACTACTAATGAAACTTCGATTGGGATTCTACACAAAACAATTGTTCTCGTTTACTTCTGAATAATAAACATTAATTTCCTTTCTCATTGTATCTAATTATAAACAAAACTTAATCATATCTTTCTTATATTTCTTATGCCTAACATGGACTCCTTAGCATTAGAATCTTAATTCCATAATCACTAGTAAACTAATTTATTATGCCTTTGTCATTTCACAACATATTCTTTAGAAGCAAATCAATCATTTAAGATCATATCGTAAGACACTAACATAATATCCTATTAACGTAAAAACCATTCAATTACTTCAGAGTTCAAATGTTACTATCTTATAATGCAATTTCGGGCTTACCAACCTCAATCTCTTCAAACAGGGAGTATACCTCATACTTCTACTGCGTAACTCTGATAGTCAATAAAAAATATGTTTAATTTTCCATTTCTAATACTACAAAACACTTATGTGATTTCAGGTATCTCAGAACTCAATATGGGACTTCATTAGTTACTAAAAAAAATTAATTATCTAAAATCTCCATATCATACTTTTTCAAAGGTCCCATACATAATTCTTATTATTCTCCCAATCATCAATTATAATTATCTGTAAAATACTACTCTAAGTTCTGTTGAGACAATTTTCCATTATGGATCAGAACTTATCACTACAATTTCCTTGAAAATTTTACCACCATTTACACTCATACGATTTTCAAGAAATAGCACAATTGACTTACATCAAAAGGAACTTGAAATAATGAATGTTCAATACTAAAATCAATATATTAATATACACATAATTGGAAGCTTATATCAAACTGATCATTGCTCTGAAAAAATATTGTTCAACCATCAATCTTGATTAAAGATTCCATCATAATGTCATCCATAACATTACTTGGTACGAATCCATAAATCAGCATATAATCAAAATAGACTTGACCTTAAAAAAAATTTTATGCTAAATTGATTAATCAATCACTCTATAAGGTCATAACATTTAAACATATCAAAATTCAGTCACCAATTACTCGTATCAATAATTAATCCTCAATGAATTCAACCTTAATAAGCAATTTCATCCCCTAAATATATTCAAAAATTATTTTTCCAATATTAAAATGCTAAATAACCTCATAAACTGATGTAATTATTGAGTCATAGAACTAAATAACTTGTGTGGTAATTTCTTAGTACTTTTCTAACTATCATGGCTGATATGCTAAAAGATGGGAGCATTCTAAATTTTCTGCTAAATACTTATCTAACTTCCCTTGTGTACCAATCCTAATTTCCTTTATAAATAATCCACATCGACAGAGCGTACTATTAGTCAATTTCCTTCCTAGTATGACTTCATAGTCATGGATGTCTAATAAAAAGAACTCATTAGAGAGCTTCAAATTCTAACTACTATGTAACTACCTATGCAAACATTCTACGTTAATGGTGTAGCTTTAGCGATAGTAGTTATTATCAAATGGCACTCTAAAAGCTCCAACTTCACACTAATCTTCTAATAAAATCTTTTAGCACATACGAGTGCATAGTTCTGGGATTGATCTCAATATATTCATCACTATTGATACCTATCACCATATCGAATGTATCCTTAGCATCTAATTGGGTTGCTGTAATTACCCTAGCCTATGCAAGTGGTCTCCTTCCATATTAGCTACACCTTGGTATTGAGCTCCTGGTGTTATAGGTGGTTTTACTAACCTCTAACTATATGATATTTCTCACCTCATCCTTCTATCACCAAGCCATCTAAATTTATTCTTATTTTGATCCAACTAAATTATGGAACTTTTGGGATCTTTACTCTTATTGAACTGTTTTTCACCTAACTCACAAATATGCTTGATCTAACTTCCTGACACTACTAAGGCCTCCCGTAGCTGGCATATAGCCACTGCCCGTATCTGTATTTTTCATTTAAGGTAAAAATAAAATTCCACTGCTAGTTTTGCTAGTCTTAACTGTTCTAAATAGGTTGATTCATAAAGAAAAACATTTATTGAACCATCCCTGTGTTTGGCCTCCGAAGTTGAAGGTACTTCAAGTGTTGGAGTCTCTAGTGTGGCTTTGAGACCCCTAAGGTTTCATCGGCGCATTATGTTGTGAACTAGAAGATAAACTATAAAACACTAGAAATTTTTTTGTAAACTCAGATGCATGAAATACAACAAAACTTTTTGGGTTGCCCTGTTCATAAAAACAACATAAAAATACATTGTGGAATCATAATACATATAGAGAGAACTCTATTTCAAAACAGGCTCTTATACCACCTGAAAGGACCCATCCCATAATTCCCCTTCTGGAACCTGAGTGGAGGCCTCCTGACAACCTTATGGTGGCCCTCCAATCAATATCTGACTCGACCAAAGGGTTCCCGCAAGGCCAAGTCATTTAACTATTAAAAACCTTTTATATTTTCATAATTAAAAGCGCAGAAAATAGTGGAATTTTTTTATCATTTTATCGAAAATTTTATCAGCATAATGATTGTATTTTGACATTCCCAAAATTTTTAAAAGTCCTGTAAAATTTGAAACACTTCTATATTCAACCAATTTCTTAACTACAAATTTTTGGACTTTAAGTCCACTCACAAACAACCTAAACAAATAATTCTCAACAGTCATTATAATAAACTTTTAAAATCTAAAACATATTCATGCATTAATTTAAAAGCTTTTATAAACATCCATTCTTTACACAAATGTATATAGCAAAATGACACAAGTATAACAGCACCTGACAATACAACTAATCTTGAGGTGGAGTCCCAATTACTGCAGCACCTGTATGCATACTTGGGGTAGTTTGTTTTAAAACATAAAAATAAGGGTGAGCTAAACAAGCTCAGTGAGTGTAATCAGTTTATAAGAAAATTGAACTTTTTATAACAATATAACTACAATATTCCATAAAATCATAAAGCTCATCGTAAAACATTTTCCATAACAATTTATTCATGCATCATCAAATCTAGCAATAACATAACATTTCGTAAAACACAATTTCAATTTGTTTAAAAAAATTATTTTGAAATGCTTTTTGAAATTAAACCCATTGTATAAAAGTTTCCATTTCCTATTTCCCATAATCAATAAACAATGGTGGCAATAAGATTTTTAAAAACTTTAAACCAAAAAATAAGCCAACCACTAGCATTGGTACCATACAATACCTCTCAAATCACTTTTAACATAAATAGTGACGATATTATTATTTTCATGACTTTCTTTACTCAATATAGCCCATCATAAGTTTCTTTACTATACAGTACACTAGGCATAAAGTCACGGAGCTGGTTTTGCATTGCTTACCCGTGACTGGTTAACCACTATTTACGGAGCTAGTTCTGCATCGCTTACCTGTAACAAGTCACGAAGCTAGTTCTACATTGCTTACTCGTGACTAGTTAACCACTATTTACGGAGCTGGTTAACCATAACAAGTTAACCGCTTTAAATATACCGGTATAATAACATGTGTAAAGCATACCGGTATACCATAAGCAAAAGCAACTCTTACATTTATGACTCATCTTATTTTCTAAATCAATCATGGGAGGATTCATAAGTGAATTATTTTAATGTAACTCTAAATCATATAAAATTTAACTTTCAAATTAAAACTCGTATATTGCCAAAGCATATACTTATGCTAGCAATATTCACTTATAAAATATCAATTGCATAAAACTCAGCATAAATATTCATTTTATGATCAAAAGAAAGCCACTTGCATAAAATCAATTTAAAGAGCACTCACATGTCATTAATTCTTTTGAAAAGAATTTAGTCATATAAAACAATTAAAATACACTTATTACTTGCTAGTTTCCTTTTCACCTCTTTGAAACCCTTCAGTTGGCTTCGTTTTTCGATCTAAAAACCTAATACCAATACATTCAACTCCTTAGTATATTTTTCAATTAAATACACCATAAACCATGTCAACCTCATTACTTTCCACATACACTCCACATCTTTAATCACACTCACATGGTTATTACTTTAGAACCATATTTTTTTACTAAAAATACTCTTAAGGCTAAACTTAACATATTATACATTAAACTCTTCCATTTCATTTTTCATTTGATTTCTAACATTTTAAAAAAATCAATCTAAATTCATTTCCATGACATTTTAGTTCACACATTTAAGCTATAAAGTGTCATTAACGATGCTTTTACAAAATCAAGCGCTCTAGGCCAAATTTCAACCAAAATCAATTCCAAATCAATTACTTTTCATTTCTTTACTTCATTAGCATCAAAATAATGCTATGAGCATCATAAAATATCAAAATATAAGTTTATATCATAACACTATTTTTTGGGAAGGATATGGGATAGCGCACAAAGATGTGTCATATTGTGATTTTTTTTTCAAAATTGAGATTTCTTCTTGATTTTTCTTACAAAAGTCTTCAAATTTTATAAAATTAATTAAAAAGCAATATCTTCAACAATTACCTAAAAACATTAACAAAATCAATTAAACCAACGTAATTTATATTGAACATATAAGAAAATGCTTAGTGAAATATATGTATATTTTCCGTAGACCAATTTATATATTAATGATTCAAGAGATCCTTCATATGAGTGGATTATGACATTGATATTAGGAGTTTCATGGGGTAATAAAGATAGGATTGCATACATCTTCTAGTGTTAGTGTTAAACCTTTTATGAAATTTCCCAAATCTTGAAGCATTATTAAGGATTTTAATTAGATAGAGATATTATTTAAACAACTAGAGAAAAGGTAGCTATAACTCAAGAGAGAGAAATTTCATAAGTTAGGAAATCTTGCTAGTTTAGTTAATAAGAACCTTTTTAATATTGATGTAAGATAGTAATATATGAAAGGTTATTTAGATGTCTATTCAATTTTATTTTCTCTTGTGTAATCACTTTGGCTCTTTATAGTGGTTGTTTTTTTGTTAAGTTTAGTCTTAAGTTTAATTTAATTAATCAAAAATTCAATCATTTTTACTTAGTTAGCTAGGTAGTAGTAGGAAATTTTATTATATTTTCATCATTTCTTCGTGGAATTGACACTCTAATCATTGCTATATTTCCACCAATGATTGGTACACTTGTCTTACATTATGAGTAATATGATTGGGATAAAAGAATTTTTAATTCAAACTTAAGTAGTGCCTTTTTTTTTTTAGAATTAAAATGAAGTTATATTAAGTAGTGCCCAGTTGTTTCGCCTAAATTATTTTTTATAAATCAAATCACATAAACTCAATCTCATTTTATTATAAATCTTAGATCATCATTTTTACGATTTCTCTTTATCTCTAATCCCTGTGTCATGATTTAGGCATCTCTAGCCTTTTTTTTAATTTTAAATTTTAGATCAAACCTTAAACTCCTATTTATTAATCTTCATATTTTAAATCGCTATGTATCACTTAGGAATTTTATCTTGTGCTCTAGGTAAAATTATAAACTTCTAGGCATTAAACTGTATATTTTATTTTTGTAATTTTTAAAACTATATAGTTTATTTTCTGTACTCAATATAATTTTATTTACTTCACATCTAAGTTCATTTTCTTTTCAAAAACCCATAAATTAAAAAAAAAAACTTTTTTAGACGTAGGAAACCATTTAGGTGGGTAAAATAGGATGTCTAATACCTATCCTATCTCACAATTTATTCCCAATTCATTTTTTCTAGTTAGAATTTTGATTCATTTATTTAGATTTTTCTCTATCTCCTCTTAAAATTAAGATGACGACTCCATCAAATAGTTTATTTGAATTTTAGTCCTAATTATATTTAAAGTCTTTAAAAAATGTTAGGAACATATATATATATATATATAAAAACTTCTTAATTCAAGCAAGAATCTTCAAATATATTCTTCATTGGCACAAGATATAATAAGGAAGAAGAATAGTCTGGTCATAGAAAAATAGGAGTGAAGTCTTAAAGAAATATCCCCAAAAGAACTAAAAAATTATTTGAAGATAGATTTTAAGATCTTTACCTACGAACTTAAACATACAAAAAAAAAAAACAAAAACATTCAAGTTGACATGATGAATGCTAAGATCAGTTTAGCTGTTTGTTTTTACATTAGTGTACTAGTAAAATAAAAAATGAGAACAAGAACAAATGGCAAAGATAAACAACATTGACCAGTAATATGAATGAAGATATCTTCCATTACCTTTTAATTTCTTATTACATATGCTTTGTTTACTTGTATATACTTGTGGTTACTACTTATATCTAACGAAAATCGAAGAGTTTGCCTTGACTTAGCTCATTTTACATGATCTTCCTAGTCATTTAATACGTTGTTCCCTCCTTATGTTTATATGATTTTTTAAACTTTATTTGAATTTACAATCTTTTAAATGATTTTACTATAGTATTATTAACATTATTTGTATTACTAATTTGGCTATCTTCAATTGCATTTTCCTTTTGTTTTACTGAAATTTGGCTATCTTCAAGTGTATTTTCCTTTTGTGTTACTGAATTTGGTGATAATTCTTTCCCCTTCCTTGTGAACAAGTGTGTAATGGCCTATTTGATTGTATAAGTTGTTTTATGGTAGAAAGTTCATAGTAGAACCAGAGCAAAATTTGATGCGCAAAAAAATATTTTTGATAATGTAGACCTTAATTATGTTAATGACATAGGAAGGAGTTAAGATACCTTTAAGTTTATAAAGCGCATTACAATGCACCCAATTTTAAATTAAGTGAGTCATTGAGACTAATTAAGTTAAAACATTCACCTTATGAAAATCCACCAAATGATTGATGTTTATGTAATTTATTTGTTAGAGACCCCAATGCTTGCAATAACTAGAGGAGAGGATGGAGATAGTGACAATGAAGAGGGAAGTTGTGGTATTAGGGTAGATTATATTGATGATAAAGATGTTGATGAAGTTGGTGAAGGAGTTGATGAATACTTGGATGATCATAATAGGGACTAGGATGAAGGTTTTATATAATTGACATTTTTTATGACCACCAACTAGTTGAAATTAACCCAATTGATTATGGTAGTTCTATTGGTAGTGATGAATATTCAAGTGAAGAAGAGCTTGATAATACCAAGTACTAGTATTAGAAATAATTCATCTAATATGGCACCACATTAGAGATTGGGAATGGAGTTTAGATCAGCTAAAGAATTTGTAGATTTTATTGTGGATTAGGCAATACAAAAAGGATACAAGGTTAAGTTAAAAAATAGTGAAAGTCACAAGGTCAGAGTTAGGTGCATCAAAGGATGTCCTTAGGAGGTGTACGTTGGTTATGATAAGAATGAAAGGTGCTTCAAAGTGAAGACATACAATCTAGCATAGTTGTTTTATTACCACCAAAACTAAATTGGTTTTAGCTACATTCCTTATAAGAAAATTTAAGGAAAGAATTATTGAGAAGGCTAGTATCTTGATGGATAAGATGGTTGAAGAATGAAAAGAAAATTTTATTATAGTTGTTAACTCAAGTATGTGCAGTGCACCAAAGAGGAGATTGAGAAAAGAGAGGGAAATTGATTTTATGAATGAATATGCCAAGCTAAAAAGATATGTACATGAGTTGAGGATTAGTAATCTAGGTTCAACAGTAGAGTTATAGTTAGCAAGGAATGAAGATACTTCTCTATTACATGCATACAAATTTATATATATGTATATCATCAAACAACTCTAGTAAGGTTATACATTTTTTATATTTCTTTATCTATTTTGTGTAGTTCAAAAAATTATACATTTGCTTTGATGCCATAAAAAGATGATAGAGGCATTTAAGGTTAATTCTTTGTATTGATGACTATTTTATAAAGATAAAATTCTAAAGCCAACTATTGAGTACAGTTGGGAAGGATGGTGACAGAGGGATGTATCCATTGGCTTAGGCTATTATGGAGGTAGAGAATATTGATTCACAGACATAGTTTATGAATCTATTGGCTTTTGAATTAAAATCAGATAGTGGTGAAATGATTACGGTTATATTTGATAAGCGAAAGTTATATTATTCTTTATATATTTATAGTTAGTTATTATACAATTTGTTCTATTATTCTTTATATATTTATAGTTAGTTATTATACAATTTTTAAAATATTAACTGAATTAAATTAATCTTTTATATTATTATAGGGATTGATCAGGGTTGTGAAAGAGACATTACCTTATACCACTCATCCGATATATGTTGAACACATATACCATAATTTTTATGTGAATTGGAAGGGAAAGGATTTGCGTAAACATTTTTTAAATTATGTATGGTCAAACATGTGGAAGATTTCAATGAGCAATTAAAAAGACTAGATAAAAAAGAAACCTAGATGTGCATCAACATTGCTTGAATATCCTAAGGAGAGGTGGGCAAGATGCTAATAGTCTTTTAAATTGAACCTAGTTTTCGACAATAATATAAGTGAAGAAATTAGAGAAGAATAAGAAATATGCAATGCAATAGGGAATGGAGATGGGGTATATGAAACGTCTAGGGGTGATGGCAGACATATTGTAGGAATTGGTAGGAGATTGCTACAAGAAGGCTAAATTCCTCAAATTGTATGACCATGTGTTGCAACCTATTAGGGGTATAATTTTCTAGCCTACTGTTGATGCAAAAGCAATAAGCGTACCACCAAAAAGAGTCATGCCAAGAAGACCTAAAATAACTAGAAGGTGAGGAGTAAATAAGCCTAAGAAGTTGCAAAATGTAAACAAATTGACTCAAAAGGGAAAAGTATAAAAATGCACGAAATATGGCAATTATGGCGACAATCTCAGAAAATGTAAGAATGAAGGCTTAACTCAACTTGCTCAACAATCTTCACATGTATAAAACATTCTTTAGATATCAAACCTTATGTTGATTACTATGTATTGCTTCATATATCAACTCATAATGATATATCATATTTATTAGTTCATTACCGAAGTTTGTTCATAGATTACCAATGTTAACATAGTTGAACATATATTTGTTTCGAGTCAAGAAAGTAATATTGTGAGTTCTATATATAGAGAAGTTGGTCTGCATTCATTCAAACTAACTTTTGAACTTAGGGGTCTAAGGTCTAAAGGACAATCTAGCATCACTTCCCAACAGTTATAAACTGAAGCAATGAGAAGGAGAGCATCATTAAATCAACTAGTACATGAACAACCTTCCTAATCAAGTGAAAATAAGGGAAACAATGTGGTTGATTTATAAAATCAACTATATTAATATAGTCTATGTGCTATTGGAACTTTAATTATTGGTACTTTTGTTTATAGATCTAATAACTTTTGTATATGGATGGATAAATAGGTATTGGTGGTACTTTATATATATATATCCAATCACTTTTATTTATGGATGGATAGATGGGTGTTAGTAGTACTTTTGTTTTTGGTACTTTTGTTTATGAATCCAATCACTTTTGTAGATGGATGGATATTGGGGTGTAATTATTTACTTTTGCAGTGCTTCGATTATTCATTGTGATATAAAACCACAAAATATACTTTTTGATGATTATTACAACTATTAATTAGGCTTCATGTTCTTCTGTAAGTAGTTGTAATCCCTATATGGCAACTGTCAAAACGTAGCTATTAAGGCATCTTTATGAATAACAAAACAATAAAGACATAGGAGATTAGCCAAAGTCCCTTTTATGACCAACTTAACGATGATAACTATAACCAACTTAACTTATGTACTTCTTGCTTCATCTCTTTGTTAACTATAATCTATTTAAGTTCGTACAACTCCATAACATGCATAATAGTGCAACCTTGTGATAAGATGTTATCTTAATATATTATTTGATATTATCTCATTTGTTTTTGATTTATTTTAGTCCTTAAATATGAAAATTAATGTTTGATTTGTTTTAGAAGATGAAAAGTGGAGATTGCATCAAATTGGGACACGAATTTTAAATAAAGTAAAAAGATTGTTGGGGAAGATAAAGCCTAATGCTAGATTTACTTAAATAGTTGAAGTCGAAGACTTCTTTTTATCCCTATCATAAAGGGATCGAGATTTGTTATAGATAAGCATCTTTGCAAGATAGAATAAGATTAGGTTTAGAATAAGAAACCACTATAAAAGGAACGTTCTCTACCTCTTAAGAAAGAATCAATCATTTTCTTCTTACTTTTCTCTCCATTCTTTATCTTTCTTCTATTTTTGGTATCAAAGTAAAAGTCATATGTGGCTAAACTCAATTATTCTCATTCAAGGGGATTTGATATTTTAATTGTAACCTTGTGAGGTTTTATTATAAACTTTTGTTCATGTTTTAATTCAAGTATTTCTTGTGTTGAGTATTTATATATGATAAATGATTAATATTGATTAATTTGACAATTTTATTTAATGTTTGTTATTTTATCGCTATCCATGAATTCAATGATTTGTAATTGTCATGAAGGATTGGTACAAATAGTAAATAGGTTATTTATGAAATCACATATTTAACTTATGTTAAAGAAGAAAACTAAGTTGAATAGTTGCAACTATCTATATTATTTAATTTAGTATTTAGTCTTTTTTACTAAGCTTATTAATATCATTTATTTGATAGGGAATGCTATCACACCTAAATCCTAATCAATAGATGGAAAGTTTTGATTTGGATGCTGAGTTTGAACCTATTAATTTGAAAAATTTTAAGACTTATTACGACTATCTTAATATGTTTTAGACTAATTGGTTGAATTGTGAAAAAATATTCTTTTTAGACCAATGATCAATGTTACAATTAAATAAAATCTTTCTTTTGAATCAAAATTTAGTATTCATGAATTTAAAACTTTTATATTCAATTGATTTAATTTGATTTCTTATTAATTTTATTTAATTAATCAATTAATCAAAAACTCCCACTTTATTTTATTATTATTTCTCTTAGAATTCTACTTGATTTTACGACTATTACAAAAAATTACATAGTCGAAATTATTTTGATGGCTTTAACAACCCGTCCACCTTGATTACGGAAGTTAATAAAGGATAAATATAGTGAATCTTCATGTTATATTTATTAATTTTCAGGAATTAAAAAACACAATCATAATAAACATTCAGGGAGTGGATAGTAATTTCCAGGGCCATTCACACACAAATATAATGCCTTAAAATTGGTGGATAGGTTTCATTGTAGTAAACCTTTATGTTATATTTATTTAGATTCAGGAATAAACAAACACAATATAATAAAGATACGGGGGCAACAATTTATAAGGCCATTCAAATATAAATATAATGCATCAGATCAAGAGGATGAAAGGTGTTGTGGTTAAACAGAGGCTTATATGGAGATTGACATTTTTCCATGCTTGAAACTAATTTAGTAATAGACAAATTAAATTAAAATCAAGTCGAGAAAGCTCAATTGGCCTATCAAACTAAAATCGTAACCTTATAAGGTGTCCAAATTTAACACGTTGGATTTCGTAATAAGGAACAATGATAACTCGGAAAGGGGGAGATAAAGCACCTTTGGTTTTGAGTAAATAAATGAGCATAATTATAACTTCACAGGGATAACAATGGAAAGAAAAGTGCTTAAAATTAACATAAACAAGACAACAACACCATAGTTACACCCATAAACAAAAACATCATAACAAGTATGTTTAGTCAAAAATAATTAACTCAATAAGAAATAAGTGCAAGTTTTTAACAGAGAAGTGGAGGGCTGTTATGAAATAGAAACCAAGACAAGATGGGTGAAGAAGTTGCACGCGATATAAGGGAGTGTTAGGGTTCAACACGAAGACGAAGCTGTGTAGAATTTCACAGAAGGGACTATAGCATAAGGGAGCATTAGGGATCAATGCGTAAGCCAATTTTGTGGTTGTTGCTACGATTGTAGTTGAATGAATCGGGAGAGAGTTAACAGTGAGTTAGGGAATTAAGAGAGAGAGCAGTGTGTTTAGGAAATTAGGGAATGTGAAACCACTTTCATATTTAAAATTAAAAAAGCCACGTTAGTACTAATTTGACATATGTAACCCACTTTTGCCTTAAAA
>JAOTAX010000003.1:28330115-28345221 GCA_025629825.1 Erythroxylum guanchezii | reverse complement strand
AAACCACTTTCATATTTAAAATTAAAAAAGCCACGTTAGTACTAATTTGACATATGTAACCCACTTTTGCCTTAAAATTGTTTTTAAAATGTCACCTCAACTATAAAATGGTATTTAAATTTTCCATTCTTATAAAATCAGTTTTAAACGTTTTGTGAATTCAACAACTTTAAATTGAATAATTTGAAATGTTAAGATTCAAATGAAGACTTCAAACTATTAGAATTTAACTTGTATTCTATGGCTAAAATTGTACTTTAACCTCAACGCTTATAAAATAATACAACACATATATCCTAACGTTATCAAGCGTTTAAATTAAATATTATATTTTCAAAATATTTGAAACAAATTTTAAATAAATGAAAAATTTAATTAAATGAAATTTTTTATTAATTAAATGTTATGCTAAAGCTTACGTCATATTATCTTTTTATTTTTTATCAAAAAATGTAATATTATGTGATAAGCGGGACTCAAAGTGAGAAATTTATAAAAACAAGTTATAATCTCTAGACAATAAAACTCACTTTTTGGTTAATTTTAAAAAATTAATTATATGATAATAAAATCTATTTTTATTTAAAAATATAAAAATAATATCACGTCAATATTATCGTCACATTTTATTAATAAGAAATTAATCTTACATAATTTTTTATTTAATTGATATTTGTTTTATATATTTTAAAAATTGTTAGGTTTAATTTGAATATCTTAAAATATTATAGTTAAAATTATATTTTAGCATACGCGTTGAGTTTTAAAATGCATTTTTACCGGTAATTTATTATAAATGATAAGGTTTAAATTGTTATTTTGGCCTTACAAAAAACAAAATGAGAAAAAGTTTCTTGTCTTCGTCACAGCTCACAACAGGAATAGATTAACACGTGGAGTGCACGTGAGTTATGAGCATAGGCACTGTAGAGTCGTCTTCGTTTTCAACTGTAGAACCCAAGGAAAACATCCGATCAACATCTGCACTTTGAGTGATCTCTTGACTCTCTCCCTCTTTACGATTTAGGGCTTATCCTCTCCCTCTCTCTCTCTAATAAGGTGGGATGATTACTAAATTTCTCCTTTTGATTCTCATTAACAAATTTCAACTGCCAATTCATTGTTCTCATTTCAATTTAATTTTTTAGGGCTTTCGATTTTAACTTTTCTTCTAGTTGTCGATTCTGGGTTTTCTTGGGATTTACGCTTGTATTCCTGCGTCTGAAATTGAACGTTGGCAGGTGCTTTTTGTTCAAGGTTTTACGATTTGCATTCGATTGTAGGCAATCATGGTAAGGAAACTGTTCCAGTGTTTATAATTTTGACTTGTAGTTTTGGTTTTCTGTGCTTGTTATTGAGGGTAGTTGGTTTATCGGTTGTCAGAATTACCTTATCGGAGCTTTTAAGCCTGCTTGTAATATCTCAATAACGTTTTCTGATGGAAAATCTCGCAAGCAGGTACTCTATTACTGAACTTATGTCCTGTTTATATGATTTGCCATTTTAATTATTCTAATTATTCTGTTGATGTTTTGAGGAAGTCTTTAACTCACCAGAAGTCTGAGAAATGGGTTTAGTAATTTTTTAACTTTATAATTATCCAGTAGCAACAAATGTAAATGGACTTTCTTTAACAGAAACATAAATTTTGATTGTGCTTTTTATAGTACTGATAAGTCTTATAAAAGCAATAGATGTTTGCTTCAAGAAAATGAGTGGGAGATCATTTTATTGTTTGTAATTTGTTTGAATGATACACATCCACATCATCTTTTGTGCTTTTGATGTTGTGCAGGTCCCGATGAAGAAGGAAAATGGTCAAACAGTTATGGTTCCACTTTTTCAAAGTCAAGAAAATATTACTGGGAAGGTACTCCCTTTACTGATGTTATTGAGGATACCTGTTCAATTATACACTTACCAATGTAAAAATATTTCTTTTTGGATCTTAATGCTTAATATGTTTCTTTTGTGCCTTTTTTAGATTATGATTGAACCACTTCAGGGGAAGAAGGTTGAGCACAATGGTGTCAAAGTTGAATTACTTGGTCAAATAGGTAAGCTTTCTTTTGCTACTTTTCTGTGTCCTATATTTTTTTTCAAGATAACCGAGAATCTAGAACCATTTCCTTTTCATGAGATGATACATATTATGTACACTTGGGGAAGAGTTTAACTTAACAATTTAATCTCTGTCACAATCCATTATATTGCCACCAAATTAATGCCAACAGAAACTCTATTAGTGCAAAAATTATGCTTCTAAATAGGATCAAATATTGGTTATGTTGCAGACCAATAGAAAATATGTTGCAGACCACAATCTTTCTAATGAAAGGAAGCTTGATACAATGCCTTGGAACATGGTTGACAAGAAGGGTGGCCAAGATGGAATTTTATTGGACATTTAGCCACTGATCATATTTTGTGTCTACTTTTCCTTTCCAAGTATTGAAGTTGATTCTCCTTATTCAAACTGTAATACTTTTTCAATTATGGTTATTTCATGGCTTAATTGCAGTGTTACCAATACGTTGTTGTCAATTATGTAGTTTTTTACAGTTTGGGAACTGAATATTAGCAGATGTCAAAGTCCGGGACTAATGATTGACACAAGAACTGTATTAACCTAGTGCTAAATTGTGATGCAACACTAGAGGCTTAAACGGATGAAAGAAAGGAAATAAGTAAAACTTATACTGAGATGAAACTACTGTAATCTCAGTTCTCAAATTTATTGGAGGAACAAGAACTAGTTCATCCGCATCATAGGCATGTTTCAAGCATTGTTGTTTGTATTGGTGTAAAAACATAATTTTTGGATCTCTTAAAGAAATTTAGGACAATAATTTATGTTTGTGTTATTTCTGTTCTTGAAACACTGGAAGTTCTAATGTGCTGAACTTGGATTCGCTTCTACACTATGATTTTAGCTTGTGCCAATTTTCTGTAAGCAGTCTTCGCAAGAATGCTTTCAAAAGAGTGATCATTCGCTTTCTTTTACATTTTAATGCTACTCTCATATTCTAAATTTTCTTTGCTAAATTTTCTTTGCAGAGATGTATTTTGACAGAGGAAATTTTTATGACTTCACGTCTCTGGGTGAGTAAATATTGCTTTGTTTTTATTACTTAGTCCTGCATTTTTAAAATTTTCTGTTAATCTTTTGCAATTAATTTATATTTTTTCTCATATGATTGTATCAGTTGTCCTGCATTTTTCAATTTTTTCTTTTAAAATTATTCTGTGTTCCCTAATCTGATTATACCAGCTAGTTGGAATAAAAAAAAAAAAAGATTAACTGTTTGCCTAATCTGGTTTACACCAAAATCAAAATATTATGCCACTGAATTTAGATGTGATATGGGAGGGAACCTGGTCATCAAGGTCTTGAGGCTAAATTAGAAAGGTTGGACTAGGGACTTAAAACAGTAAGGAAATAATCACGCTGTCTAATGTGGAGGAGCTGCTGCAAGCTTTAGTATTCTTCATTCATTGTTGTACCTACTATAGCTTGGAGAGGTCATTATGTATCTGCTTGCATGATTATACAATACTACATTTTCTTTATTATTCATTTCTTTCCTGTAAGAAAGCTGATATAACGATATTTATGTTTATATTCAGCATACTTGCTTATGAGCACTGTGCGAATATGTTATACCATTTGCTCACGAAAAGAGCACATCGGATTAAAAAAGAAAAAACAACAGCATTACGATTCCCAAATCATATGATTTTGCAATGTCATGCCACATTCATTCAGTAGTGTATTCAACAAAATGGATTAAATCATTGTACGAGCTCTGATTCATTCTCCAATGTGATCTTAGTGTACTTACAACCATGGGTTCTTTGGTTGGACTAATCCAGTCTGAGCTTGAATATTAGCATATCTTAGTAAAATCTAGAAAGTCAAAAGCATTTAGTGGTTTGTTTATGCAGTGATTATATGATCTATTTCTTGCAGTTCGTGAATTGGATGTTCCTGGAGAAATATATGAAAGAAAGACTTATCCATTTGAGTTCTCTACAGTTGAAATGCCATATGAGACATATAATGGGGTAAATGTGAGGCTGAGGTAGGCCATCTATGTTTGTATAGTTTTCAATGGAAATAATGTCCTTTCTTATTATTTCATAGTATTTTGTGGCCTGTATGTAATTTAAATTGATTATGGAGGGTTGTGAGAACCTTCTAGATATTGGTTTTCCAATTTATTTGTCTGTGGGTAGACATTAAGGCATACTTGTATAATTCATTGCCATTTGTACTATATGATCAACGGGTTTGATTTGGTGAAGGGGTAAAATACTTCTAACAATGTGATGCTAGTTTACATTTTTGTCCTTTTCAGGTATGTTCTGAAAGTGACAGTTACTCGGGGTTATGCTGGAAGCATAGTTGAATATCAGGATTTTGTGGTAGAACTTCTTTTTACCACCGCTATGATGTTTTAACTGGATCCCAGTAACAATATTCTAGATTATGTTTTGCCAATGTGATCAAGAAGTTCCATCTTGTATGGGTATACAGTAATGTCATGGTCGTTTAGTTTTCTAAGTAGAAGAGAAGGGTTGTTCTTGCTAGTAGAACCATAAAAGATTTGATGTTGCTTGTATGTACTGTATCTGTCAGTCAGAATAGTGCATTAATGTACATAGCCTTAATCTTTCTTCAATAATTAGCATCGGTTTTCTAGTTGTCTTAATTCCAGTGTTGTGCATCAGGTTCGCAATTACTCCCCGCCTCCATCAATCAACAACAGTATCAAGGTAAATGGAGTTGTTTTATGATTTCCAATTTCAAGTATAAAGATTTGAAATTTACGGTAGCAACAGCAGTTTCAATGTGACTGTTTTATGATGATCTGATGAATAAGAAATTGATTCAATATTTTCCAATCTTTGATGTACGTGTGACTTCTGCAGATGGAAGTTGGAATTGAAGATTGTCTGCATATTGAGTTTGAATACAATAAAAGCAAGTAAGTTAAAAATATTGGCAGTTAGGCTTTTGTTCTGTCACTTCTTCAATGTAGCATAATTCTGTCAGTACAGAAGTTAAATTCAGCTTTTGGAATTTGGATTGTGTTTCTATATGTAGCTTGGAATGGGTATATCTTTATTTTGTTGCTCATGGTAATTAAATTGTTCAGGTACCATCTAAAAGATGTGATTATTGGCAAGATCTATTTTCTTCTTGTTAGAATCAAGATAAAAAATATGGATCTTGAGATCAGGCGGCGAGAATCCACTGGATCAGGTGCTAATACACATGTGGAGACAGAGACACTTGCTAAATTTGAGTTGATGGATGGAGCACCAGTCAGAGGTATGATAACGTAGGAAATATAGCCATGATCACATGACAATAACCTTGTTACGCATTATGAAAATAGAATGAGTGGCTTATAGAACATGAAAAATTGAAATTTTCATTTGATTTCTGTATTATGACTGGTGAAACATTAATCAGAATGTCCAAGAAAATGGAAATAATGCTTGGAACGTGATTAGTTTTGATGTAGTTTGTAATGAATGGAATGACTTAAAATCATCTCATTTATGTCACAGGTGAATCTATACCTATCAGACTGTTTCTTAGTCCATATGAGCTAACACCAACACATCGCAACATCAACAATAAATTCAGCGTGAAGTATTACCTGAACCTTGTTCTAGTGGATGAAGAGGATCGACGTTACTTCAAGCAACAGGAAATTACATTATACAGGCTGCAGGAGAATTCTTGATGAAGTGTTGTGATCAAGTTCATTGATTAACGGCGAAGCATATAACAGAAGATTAATTTCCTTATTTCATCTTGAAAGCCTTGAAGAAGTTGGTATTGAGATCTCTGAAATGAGGATGCTATGTCATACGTATGTAATTGGCATTGTTTTACATGCTCAGTTGTTGCTCTGATTGTACATTGCTGCAATAGTGTTATTGGGGCGAGTAGGAGAGGTGGAAGGCATGTGAGCCATTTGGTATATTGGTGATGGCTTATTGTTGAATATATCCAAATTCTTATGGTATGACATGAAAGTGTTTTCTTCTAGTTAATCATGATGAATTGTTGCTCCTCGTGTTTGCTGTCTCAGAAACTGTAGTGACCCTTTTTTTGGGAATGATTATGCTTGCGTTTCTTGCACTAGTTTGTGGCCATTTAGTCGTTTTCTTGCACTGATTTATGGCCATTTAATCAATAATTCTACTTTGGAACAAGTAATGTATTCTTGCGTGGTTATACATCTTTTTACTTGGACAAGTAACTGGTGGCAAATTAAGGTATGGTGAGTTAAGACTTGATGGGGTAGTATGACGATGTATGCAGAGTGGGAAGTTCGCTTCCTTGGATTGGAGATAGAAGTAATCCACCAACTCGCTTCACTGTCCGATAGAGGAGATGATGGAAGTCTATGTATTACATAATTTTGCTTTTCTGAAAGTGTTAATCTTGAAGCCATATTAGACAAGGAAACGGATTAGCATGTAAAAGTTATGATGAATGCACGCATGCAACACTAATACGAGTGACTGAGCAAGGATGCTATGTCGTATAGTATCTGATTCTAAATGCCTGGCATTGTTATGTACACAGTTGACACCTTTCTCACATGTTTGGTGTCGATTTGGTTCTTGGCATAAAACTATCACTCCTTGAGTACATATATGATAGCCGTTTTCCCTCTATTTATATAAACTGATTGATATTTGCACGAAATATTAAAACATTGTAAATATAAACAATTACCATTAAAATATAACAGTAAATTAAGATATTTCATAAAAGAGAAAACACAGTTGTGATATTTGAACGACCTCATTAATACCACTCCAATCTCTTGTCCAAAGTAAACTTATTTTGTGATAATGTTTAAGAAGATAAGATTTTTCTTTGGAAAAAAAGAATTGAATTAAAAGCCTAAGGATTTACAAAGTTAACAAAGAGGATTAATAAGAAACAGTCTAAGTTTTTTTTTTTTTTTGGGTAAATCAGTAAAGAATTAATTAATAAAAACCAAACAAATGTACAAAATAAGGTCTAATCCAGGAGCTAAGAAACACTAAAAAAAATATTTAGGATCAAAACTACTAGCCACACTCCTAACCTATGAGTACTTTAGGCACTAACTACTCAAAAAAGGCTACAAACCAACTCATTCCTAAGAGGGAAAAACAGGCAATCTTTAAAACACAGTGACCTCCCTCAGTTGGAAGGAATGACAAGTCGTCTGAAAGTCCCCTGAACTCGGCTGAGAATTGAGAAGCTGAGGGGAAGCGAGCGCTGAATCCGTGTGGAATAAATTGTGTTGACTCAATGATGCGTCCACGGATAAAAAGGGACTCGACCTCCAAGGGAAGGCAGGATGAGCAAGAACAGTCCGAAGAATCCTCAAAGAAGAATCCTGAAAAAGACTTCGCAATTAAACTAAAAAAAAAGAAAAGAATAATAAAATTACCTCCTCTCGGTGTTTAGGCTGAGAATTTCCCTAACGTGAGAGATTACTCCTGTGAGCACACGCTCCTCAGTCATGGCTTCATTCTTGAAGGTTCTGGCATTACGTTCAGTCCATAGGTGATAAACCGTAGTGGAGAGCAGAAGAGGGAATAGATAGGTGACAGAATCTCTGGTCCTGGAGACGGATAAGAACCAGGAAAGAATAGTAGAAAGGGAAGGGAGATGGAAGATGGGCAAATTAAAATGGGAAAGGCTGCGGTCCAAGATAGTTTTGGAGAAGGGACAAGCAAAAAATAAGTGGTCTAAGGATTCATTTGCAGAAAGACACAGAGAACAATGGTTTGGAGTGTAGAGGAAAGTAAGCTTATCCCGGGTGGGGAGCTTCTGCAGGAAAGCAAGCCATAAAGTAAAAGAGCATCGAGGTTTACTGTATTTGGACCATACCAGTTTGTACCAAGGAACAGCCGGTAAAGGAGGATGCAAGAATTTGTAGGCTGACACATTAGTATAACACTTGGTAAGGCTAGCTAACCATTCCAAACAATCTGGTAAGGATCTGTTCGGGGAATAAGAGGGAGGAACCAGACGGTTTAGGAGGTCCAAGGAAAACACACTCCAGATCCAAGTATCATTACAGAGAACTGCTGAAACACATCCAGCATAAAGTAATGGAGATAAATATGAAACTCTCCGAAAATTATTTTCCACGAATTTTTTATTTCCTTTCACATCAAAGAGCATAAATGTTGATAATCAATAGGTTAGAGTCTCCTATCCTTAGCTTTTGTTGCCTCCTTACCCAATTCATTTCATTAAGCAAGCTCTTTTTAAGACAGGCGTAACCAAATAATGGAAAGATTGAACACAACAAAGCTTGAGAGAACTGATATTGAAAGAACAAGTGATTAGTGGATTCAAGTAATAAATTGTAGAGATGACATATGAGGTCTATATACCCTTTGATTCAGTCTTTAGTTTCTAGTCTTTGTTTAGTAGCTAATTAGAAAATAAATGTGGTTTTGGGGATGGCATGCTTACACCAAACTATATCAAACCATACGATCGTTAGGGAAATCTTATGTATTAGGTTTATATTTTGGCAAGTTAGCTTTAAGCTAAGACAATCCTCTCCTCTTACTACTCATCTTGAGTCTCATTGACCTCCATTTTGTTCTCAAGTGGAGATGACCTAGGTTATACCAATTATTAAGCCAAAATAAGGTATTTGAGCCATTTCCTATCAAGCTTTCAAATTCTTAGCATAAATGGTTCCTCATCGTTAGCATTTGATGTAAAATCCATGAATGCTCCTTGTTAAGTTTCAATTCCCAAAACTCTTTATCATTTAAATAATAGACATGGACCTATCTAACCCCGATTACCTCTATATAATTGAATAATCTCAATACCCTCTTAGTGGTTAACATCTAATTTATAGCTTTAATAGAAAGAATTCCTAATCCTCATTCTATCTTAGGAAAACAAAGATCAACCCAATTCACTTTAGTAGATGAGGACTTTCCAATATCTCTTAACTATATAATGTTTTTCAAAATATTCTCAACCCACTTGATAAGGCTCTTGGGGAGAACCATGTGTGAACTCTAATATATATGTAGATGGTTTAAGATAGAGAGAATGAGTTGAAACCCATTTGCATATAGTAAGGATTTGTTTTACCAACAACTGATCCTTTTTTCTATCGAGTTAAGGAGAGATAATTAATCTCTGAAAGATGGTCTTTTATAGAGATTAGAACTACCAGATATTTAAAGGGAGCTTGTTAAAGAGGTAACCTTAAAGTATTGCAGAGAGATTCCATATTTTGAACTCCTACTAACACATACAACATGCTTGTTAAATATCTGCTTTGTTTACTGCACGTGATTAGTTTACTTTTACTTTACAACTGTCAGTTAAAGTATGACCTATTCTTTTGCTATGTTTGTTGTATCGTGGCCTTACATGCAGCACACGATTTGTTTTTCTGTTTCTTGTTTTAGCTATATAAGCGTAAGAAAAAGTTCAATAAAATCTTCTTTTGTGAAATCTTTCTGGTGCATTTCAATAGTTCCTCTCTCTGTTTTCCTCTGTTTTCTCATTAAAATTCCATAGGTTCTATTTTAAACCTACAGTGTGGTATCAGAGCTTATTCTTAAGGGATCTGTGAATATTACTATGGAGGATGAGAGAAAATTTTCATCAATTGCTCCGCCAGAGTTTGACGGAACCAACTATCAGATATGGGCAGTTCGTATGGAAGCATACTTGGAAGCTTTGGACGTTTGGGAAGCAGTGGAAGAGGATTATGATATGCCAGCACTTTCGAACAACCCTACCTTGGCACAAATCAAAAACACACAATGAGAAGAAGATGAAGAAGTCGAAGGCCAAAGCATGCTTGTTTGCCGCAGTGTCATCAATGATCTTCACCAGAATAATGTCACTCAAAACGACAAAAGCTATATGGGATTATCTTCAGGAAGAATATGCTGGAAATGAAAGAATAAAAGGAATGCAAGTTCTGAATTTAATCAGAGAATTCGAACTACAGAAAATGAATGACTCAGAAACGATCAAAGAATACTTAGACAAGCTTTTAAGCATTGCTAACAAGGTAAGACTTCTTGGTTCAAAATTTACTGACTCAAGAATTGTTGAGAAAATTCTTGTTACAGTTCCTAAAAAATACGAAGCAACCATTACAACCTTGGAGAATACCAAGGATTTTTCAGAAATTTCCTTGGCAGAATTGCTCAATACTTTACAAGCTCAAGAGCAACGGAGGCTTACGAGACAAGATCGTTCAGTTAAAGGAGCTCTTCAAGCTAAGCATTGGGAAGCTGGAAAGCACAGAAGGAAAAATCAAACATCAAGCAACAAAAATACAACAGACCACCAGAATCAAAGCAAAGGAGAAAATTCGAAGAAAAACAACTATCCACCTTGTCAACATTGCAAAAGAATAGGACATCCACCTTTTAAATGTTGGTGGAGGCGTGGTGCAAAATGCACCAAGTGCCAGCAACATGGTCATGAAGCAGTGGTTTGCAAGAGTCAAGTTCAAGAACAAGCAGTTGATGATGCCCACATCGTAGATCAAGATGAAGATCAGATTTTTGTGGCAACTTGTTTTTCAGTCAAGAGTATTTTAGAATCTTGGTTGATTGACAGCGGTTGTACAAATCATATGACATATGACAAGACTCTCTTTAAAGAGCTGAAGCCCACTGAAGTTAAGAGGGTTAGGATAGGGAATGGTGGCTATATTTCTGTAGAAGGAAAGGAGCTGTGACAATCATAACAAGGTCAGGTACATAAACAATTCATGATGCTCTTTATGTACCAGATATTGACCAAAATCTACTAAGTGTAGGTCAGCTAATTGAAAAAGGATTTAAAGTATCATTTGAAGACCAGTATTGTTTTATCCATGATTCCACGGGAAAGGAGACATTAACGGTTAAAATGAGAGGTAAAAGTTTCTTATTTGATCCAACAATGGAGGTGCAAACAGCCTATTACAGTGAAGACAATACCACTGAAATTTGGCACAAAAGGCTTGGGCATTGTCATCTTCAAAGAATGCTGGAAATGAAAAAAACCAACATGACAAAAGGCTTACCGATGTTTGCTGATCGGTTGCGAAATTATTCTGCTTGTCAACTTGGTAAACAAAACAGAAGATCCTTTTTTACATCAACTTGGAGAGCCTCATGAAAACTACAACTAATACACACCGATGTTGCTGGTCCTCAAAGAACTCCATCATTACTAGGTAGCATTTATTACATTCTTTTTATTGATGATTATACAAGAATGTGTTGGATTTTTTTCTTGAAATTCAAATCAGAGGTGGCTAGAGTTTTTTTAAAGTTCAAGAAAATGGTGGAGAATCAAAGTGAATGCACAATTCAAGTTCTCAGGTCAGACAAGGGAAAAGAATACACCTCAGGTGAATTTAATTTGTACTGCGATGAAGCTGGTATTCAACGTCAACTTACTGCTCCATACACTCTAGAACAGAATGGTGTCTGCGAAAGGAGGAACAGATCGATTATGGAAATGGCCAGAAGTATGTTGCATGAGAAAGAATTACCAAAAAGATTTTCGGCAGAGGTAGCCAACACAATAGTATTTTTGCAAAATCGACTTCCAACCAAGGCATTGAAAGACAAGACTCCATTTGAAGCTTGGAATGGGTATAAACGTTCATTAAATTTTCTTAAAGTATTCGGCTGCGTATGTTTCGTTCATGTGCTGCAGGTTAAACGTGATAAGCTTGACAAAAAGGCAATTCCGGATATCTTTGTGGGTTATAGCTCAATTTCTAAAGCCTACAAGGTGTACCATCCCCAAATAGAAAAAATGACAATTAGTAGAGACGTACACTTTAATGAGGATCAACAATGGGACTGGAAAAATTTGCAGGAGAATGTTTTATCAGAAGAATCAAAAGGTGTTGGTAGTGAACAAAAACAAGCAGATTCATGCAAGAAGAGTTGGAAGATGACTCACCAATTAGAGGTACAAGGCTACTTTCTAAAATTTATGCAAGTAGTAATATAGTAGTTTGTGAACCTGCAGGTTTTGAAGAAGCATTAAATGATCCAAAATGGAAGAAAGCAATGGAGGAAGAAATGTCAATGATAGAAAAAAATGAAACTTGGAAGTTGGTTGAAAGACCTGAAGATAGAAAGGTCATTGGTGTCAAATGGGTGTTCAGAACAAAGTTGAATGCAGATAGCTCCATAAACAAATATAAGGCCAGACTTGTCGTCAAAGGGTATGCTCAAACTTATGGTGTTGATTACTCTGACACTTTTGCTCCTGTTGCAAGATTGGATACAATTAGATTGCTGCTTGCATTATCAGTACAAATGGGATGGAAGGTGTTTCAGCTGGACGTCAAATCAGCTTTTTTAAATGGAATCTTGTAGGAGGAGATATATGTTGAGCAACCCGAAGGATTTGTGAAAGACGGTGAAGAGGACAAAGTGTACCTACTCAAAAAGTCTCTTTATGGCTTGAAGCAAGCCCTAAGGGCTTGGTATAGCAGAATAGATGCTCACTTGTTAAGCCTTGGTTTTGTTAAAAGCCTGTCAGAAGCCACTCTTTATGTGAAACATAAAGATAATGACATTCTCATTGTGTCTCTTTATGTTGATGATCTTTTGTTAACAGGAAATAATATAAGGCTCGTTGAGGTGTTCAAACAAGAAATGATGCAGTTTTTTGAAATGACAGATCTTGGTCTCATGAATTATTTTCTTGGTATGGAGATCAAGCAAGATAAAAATGAAGTATTTATTTGTCAGAGAAAATATGAGAAAGAAATTCTGAGAAAATTTCAAATGGAGGACTGTAAGGCAGTGAGCACACCAATGGCTCAAAAAAGAGAAGCTAAGTAAGGAAGATGGCACTGACAAAATTGATGAAGGTTACTATAGGAGCTTGATTGGATGCTTAATGTATCTCACAGTAACAAGGCCTGACATTCTATTTGCAGTAAGTCTCTTATCTCGATTCATGCATGATCCAAGTGAATTGCATTTAAGGGCAGCAAAAAGAATATTGAGGTATGTCAAAGGTATTGTTGAGTACAGAGTTAAGTTTAAAAGCTATGAAAATTTCAAGTTGTGTGGTTTTTCAGATAGTGATTGGGCTAGATCCCGAAAAGTACATCAAGATATTGTTTCAATTTAGGATCGGGAATCTTCTCATGGTGCTCCAAAAAGCAATAAATTGTAGCATAATCTACTGTTGAAGTTGAATTTATAGCAACAACAGCAGCTGCAAATCAAGTTTTATGGCTAAAAAAAATTATGTGTGACTTACATATAAAGCAGAAAGAAAGCATCAAGATTTTTGTTGACAATCAAGCTGCTATTGTGATTTTAAACAATCTAGTATTTCACGGCAAGACCAAGAGAAGTGCAGCAAGATGGAGAACTCACGTTGGTTTATTGCAAATCTAAAGATCAGCTAGTAGACCTTTTTACAAAACCACTTTCCGCCTGCAAGTTCGAGCTTTTAAGGAAAAGAATTAGTGTTTGCAGTGCTTAAAGCGAGGAGGAGTGTTAAATATCTGCTTTGTTTACTGCATGTGACTAGTTTACTTTTACTTTATAGCTGTCAGTTAAAGTATGACCTATTCTTTTGCTATGTTTGTTGTATCGTGGCCTTACATGTAGCACACGATTTGTTTTTCTGTTTCTTGTTTTAGCTATATAAGCG
The DNA here is from genome assembly GCA_025629825.1 of Erythroxylum guanchezii. NCBI lineage: Eukaryota > Viridiplantae > Streptophyta > Magnoliopsida > Malpighiales > Erythroxylaceae > Erythroxylum > Erythroxylum guanchezii. The sequence continues at coordinate 28,331,516 of JAOTAX010000003.1, read as the reverse complement.
TAAGAAAAAAGTTCAATACAATCATCTTCTTTTGTGAAATCTTTCTGGTGCATTTCAATAGTTCCTCTCTTTGTTTTCCTCTGTTTTCTCATTAAGGTTCTGTTTAAAACCTACAATGCTTTTATTAGAGTTAACGGAGAGACCTAAGAGTTTGAGAAAGTAGCTAAAATTAAGAATCCATGAAGATGTCGAGGGAGCAATCCACAAGAAAGGAGAAGATCACTTAAGAGGTCTAGGTATTAATTATGCTTTCAAGATTGACATTCATAAAGCTTTTTATTTGGCAACTTGAGATTTTACCCTACTATCCCTTGAAGCTTTTATCTTCCCAGATACATTCATTAGTTGGATAAACCAATGCATAACTATAACTTTATTCAGTGTCCTCATAACTGGAAAAAGTTCCCATATTTTTAAGGGAGTAATAAGCCTAAGACAAAAGGATCCTCTTTTCCTATATCTCTTTCCCTTGTGCATTGGAGTATTGTTTAGAATCATAATAAAGAATGTAAGGTTGAAAAGCAGATTTAGGTTTAATAAAAATTGTAGAAGGTTGTGAATCACATATTTGGCATTTGTAGATGATCTTCTACTATTTAATGGTGATGATTCAACCTTCATATAATGCCTTTTCAACTCCATAAACAATTTCATCTCTTTTTCTAATCTAAAAATCAATAGGTATAAGAACTTTATAATGCTTTTAGTTGATGTTTCTTCATCAACTCCTGCATTAGCTTCTTATTCAGGTTTATCCATTAACAATCTCTATTTACCTATTTAAGGTTCCATCTATCTTCTAGAAGAATTTCATACTCGGACTATCAACCATTATATGATCTTATTAGAAGAAGAATTAGGAATTAAGAAACTAAATGCTTATCATTTATAGGCAGGTTACAACTAATTCTCTCAATTTTAAGTAATATGTATGCCTAATGGTCTACATACTTAATCTTACCTAAAAAAATTTGTAAGAATATTAAGAGGCTCTTAAGAAACTTTCTTTAGATCAGGGACATGACTAAAAATCCATATGCTGAAGTAAGTTGGAAGGATATATGAATGCGCAAGCTTAAAGGTGGATATGGAATTAGACCCATTAAATGGGTAATTAAATTATTAATGGCTAAAAGGCTCTAAAGAATCCTTATTGATAAGGATTCATTACGGATAAGATGGGTAAATGAGCCTTAGTTAAGGATTGAAAACATTTGGATGGTGAAATCTAAGAAAGACACTTCTTGGAGTATAGGGCATATTCTCAAACTTAGAGAACTCATATAGTTATAATTCAATACAAGATAGGAACAGAGGAGTACTTGGTTATAGACTAATAGTTCAATACAAGATAGGAACAGAGGAGTACTTGGTTATGGACAGACAATTTTAGCACTCTTA
>JAOTAX010000003.1:28310326-28330015 GCA_025629825.1 Erythroxylum guanchezii | reverse complement strand
TACCGGTTTTCGGATTTGATTCGTCTTAGGGTTTTCCAACGCGACGCTATTTTAAAGTATTTTGTTCACGGATGTCGAAAATTTGTTCGGTTCGTTTGAACCGTTTATTTGCTTCGTTTTCGATTTGCTTCCGATTCATTTCGCTTCGAAATCCATTCATTTGATTCCGTATTTCGATTATGTTTCCGCACTTTGTTGACTTGATTCGATTCGTTTCCGTGTTCAATTCGTTTTGATTTCGTTGTTTCCGCTATTCGGATTCGTTTTCTCCCACTTTGTTTTTCGTTTTATCGTCTCGAGGTTAGGTTCCGGTAACGGGATCCAACGACAACCCTTATGTATAGAGATGGAATGACTAATCTCTAACTAAATATGAAGAAACTATTATAGATAAAATAGTATAACACCTTGCCAAGAGTGAAGCTAGCCTACGTGAATTTGAGGAAAGATTTTCTTCACCTGAATATATTGAGGATAATACCTCATATTATCAGAGCTTACTAACGCCTCATAGTCAAGAAGATATGAAGGTTAATTTCAAGAATGAAGTTGCATCTCGAGAAGGTGAGGAGGTAACTACTGCTATATGAGAGGATGATGAACATATGATAATGGTATAGGACAAAAAAGAAGAAGAGGGAACTTCCATATAAGAAGCGAAACGAGAGAAGTGGTAAGAGATAATTGAAGGAGAAGAAGAAGAGTGGACAAAGGTGGTTGAGGAAGAAATGACAGAGGAACCAAATAAGGAAATTATTGATGAGTCATTAGTGGTCACCTTAAGTACGGAGGGTTCCCACTTCCTACGTGACAAGCTGCTTGTGTCAACTGACGATTTAGGGAGTTTTGTTATCCCTAATTTTATCAATTGTTTTTCATTAAAAAGGGCATTAATATAGTTAATAGAATTATTAATTTTATTCAATATGTCCTTGTTATTATTTGATAACATGTGGCTTACTTACAAGTTACAAAACTGCTATGTGGAGAAATATGTGGAAGTAAGCTATTGATTATAGACTCAGGATGATGGTAATATGTAGGGTACGTTGAGCTAACAATATTAAACAACTGTTAAATAGGAGGCAGCCCATGAATTAGCTTAGGTTTTATTTTAAAATTCCTTTTAATTTTATTCTTATTTTAATGTTAGAATAGTATTTATTTGAGTTTAATGTGTTTTAGGATAGAAACTTAAGCCTCTTCACAAGATTGTGCATAATTATGATGTTTAGATATGCGTATCAAAGGTTTATAACTCAAAAGTGCAAAATTTTCAAGTTTGTTCTTCTAATTTTTAAATTGCACATATTTATAGAGAGTTATACGCTCTCTATACACATTGGTGTAAACTTACACAGTTAAACACATGCCCATGTATCTAACTATGTAAGTTTGTAAAAAGCTACAATTTAGTGACCTACATAACTACACAAATGTGTAGCAGACTGTGTAGGTCTACAATACACCTTAAAAAGGCCCTAATCATTCTTTCTTATTTTCTCTCTTCTCTCCCACTCACCACTTTGGCCCATCCAATCTCCCATCCTAATTCTTACATTTTTCCTGTGAATTAGTGATACCTAAGTAAGTTTTCTTTTTGTTTTCACTTGTTTATGCATGAATCATTGGGTGTTTGCATTATTTATGAATTTTTCAATAAAATATGTCAATTTTACAATTTATGGATTTTGTGAGATTTCTTGAGATTTACGATTAATTGTTGTTTAGCAGTTGAGTTTAATCCTTACCTAATTTATTTAATGATTCAACTTGATTAATTGCATGTGAGTTGGGTGAAAATTCAACTTGAATTATGGAATTGTGCGATATTGCTCGCCAAGTATTAAATTGTGGTAATTTGCATGAATTTAAGGCTATTTAGTTATTTTATAGTTAATTAACAACGAGTTTGTGTTTAATTGCATGTCAATTTTGCTTTTTACATGAGTTTAATGTATAATTTCATTAATTTTGCATAGTTGTGAAACAAAGGTTTTTAATTCCAAATTTGAGGTTTAATTCATAATTAAACAATTATGTTAGCTTAATTTGTTAATTAAAATAATTTAAATTTTAATTTTGTGATTAATTAGGTTATTAGTTAATTTTCTAATTATTTTTACTTTATTTATTTATTTCTGTTAATTCGTTTTGATTTCGTTGTTATTTTGTTTTCACGTTTAATAATTTAATGAGCATAATAAATTTAAGTGTGGGGAAAAGTGTACTCTCACAATTTATCTACGAATGCCTTACACTTATTTTAAGTTTTAGGCACAACAATGAGATCACAACGAGAAAAGGAGATCCTAAGGAATCAATAAAGAGCAGAAGGTTTCTCAACCATCCCCCAGCCCCTAGAGCAACTGCAAATGTTGTTATTCAATGTTGGAGCCTAAGAAGAACAATACTAGAGGCTTAAAGATAAAAAGTTTGGGAGTGGCATATTCATAGACTAGGAGGTGATGGAGAAAGTTGGCTTAGCACAACAAGTTTAAAACCTCGTTAAAATTGGCGTGTGGTCCCGAATCTTTGAGATCATAGAGCCGTCTTATTAAGAGTTGATGCTGAAGGTGCTCTCCACATTCTTCGTGGAGAGAGGTGGCCACAATGCGGATCGTCCTAACAAGATCCAGCTCTAGATGAGTGAAGATATGTTTTGGACAAGCTATTCAAAAATTTCCATCATGATGGGTCTTTACAATTAGAGTTCATGGGGACGTTAGAGTACATCGCACTACGAACATAATTTTTGTATGGATTGTCTCCTTGACACTTATGACATATGATTAGCACAAAGGAAGACTATGACCCAAACAAATCCATTGTATCCACACTGTGACATCCTGCACTTAGATACATTCATGGAATTCTGAGTCACACACTGAGTGGTCAAGTTGACAGTTGGTGAGTCGTCAGAAATTTGGAAGTGTTTTTATCTATTAAGCATAAGTGAGAGGATGTCAATCCACCTAGGGCATATGCTTACCCAATTTATTAGACATTAAAGCAAGGAAAGGAAGGTCAAAACAATTTGTGTGGGGCCTTTCTTGATCAGACTTGCACAATGGACGGGGCTATTTAATCGATTACCCCTAATTTGACAGGTAGGCACTATGACGACACTCAACTTAGATGTTATGAAGCATATCCACATGGTTGTCAATGACAAGGACCTATAGGTGACATATATAGACTTATTGGGTACTTTGACGAGTCGGCAAGATAAGGGGGACCTAGGGAGGAGCCACTGTAGCCATAGTCATTATCATCCCAGACAAGAGGGATTATACCAAAGGAGGTTAGCCTAGACGTACTGAGAGCGTAGACACCTCAGTAAAACCAGTTGATGATATCTCGATTAGAGAGACAATAGGCAGAGCAGATGGAAAGCTCAAGGCAACTATTGAATGAATGAGAGAGTGATTGTTATTAATAGCAAGCTACCAAGGCATCAATTTTTAGCCTCCATCATCTAGCTAGGGTACTTCATCAGTAACTCCACCTTTTGAGGATTATCGCTGATGACCCTTCATTGTTGAGTAGGCCTTAGTTACAACACAATAGAGGGTGATGCTTAACTTATGTATCTTTTCTTTTTCACTTTAATTGTGTTTTTTTTTAATTTTCTCTATCTTTGTTTAAACATTAGTATTAATATTATTTCATATTTCTTAGTTATTCTTGTTTTCTTATGTTATTTTTATTCCTTTTTTATATTTTTCAAAGATGCTAGTATACCATATCAGATGGACATTCCCAAGATCATAAAAATCATAATCCAAAAATCGTATTACTTAAGAAAGTACCAAATTCCACTTTCTCACATATAATGTATGCTTATATTGTGTAAGTTGAGAACACTGTGCAATTTTAAGTGTGGGGAAGGGGATAATAATTTTCTTAAGTTTATTATAATCTTTTGTATTAAATCTTATTAATAGATATTAATTAAGATAGTCAATTTAAATGTAAATTGCATATTATTTACACACATAAAGCTCACGTATTCTTTTATGTGTGTTATCATGCATAGTTGAATGATTTTAGAACTTCCTCTATTATACATATTAAGACCATATTTGTTAAATTAGAAGCATTAAAATGATAAAGGCAATTAGATCCAATAACTTGTTTAAGCCTTTTTTATAGTTACCTTACCATACTTTTATCTTTAGCAATAACCAATTTTGAGCCTTAGCTTTTTTCATTGATTATAACCCAATTATTAACCTTTATCCTATCTTTCTTTGAAACCTTTTTATTGTTTTGAACTATGAAGCTTATTTACATTACTTGTTTGTTGGAAACTTGAAATTTTATGTCTTTAATTGTGGTACATGATAAATGCTTGAAAAAATAAAATTTGCAAGCATAGAAAAGAATAAAAATCTATAGTACTAATGGATTTATAAGGAAAGGACCTGTGTATATTATGAGCAAGTGTCATGTAATGTTTCCTTTGTAAATTTCCTTCAATTTCATCACATTTTTATTATCTCATTAATATCTTACCTTAGCCCTATTACAACCTTATAAAGACCTTTTGATTTTTGTTTCTAGTTTACATACAAGTGGTGGAAATATGATAATATTTGATAGGAGTAGATTGCATAATGTTTTAGTGGGTAGTTTAGTATGTGTTTAGTTGTTAAATTGAAAGATTAGTGCATGTTTAGGTTAGGATTGTGTTATTTAGTTAGATATTTGTGTTTCGAGCATTTTATAAGTTAAAGTATGCTATTGAGCTTAAATTTTGTGTATTTCAGGTGCCTTGATGTGCTTGTTAGTGTTTGAGATCAAATATCAAAGAATGGAGAAGATTTGGAGGAAGCTTGTTGAAAGATTCAAGCACAATGGACAGGCCACGATTGTGGCCTGCACGACATCAGACATGGATCAGCTTTGAAAACTCAACTTTACGAGATTATTTGGGACCTTATGGGCCCTGATAAAACTTAGATTTAACCCTAAATAGAAAAGACTATAGAGAGGACAGAGAACCCTAATTTTTTGTGCCTCCATTTTCCATTTTGAGAGAAAATACAAGGAAGAGAGAAGAAGGAGAGAAGGGGAAAGCAACATCCATAGTTGCTGTCCAGCTACTCCAACCTAACCATTTCAAGTTCTTTCCTACTTTCTCTTATTTATTTACTTCATCTTGATGTATGACTTGGGTTTGAGAATGTTAAACATGTTGTTAATGATGTTCTAAACTCCTTTAGGGATTTGTTCTTGAATTAATGTTAATGTGATTTCTTTTGATGTTAATACGTTGGGTATTGTGATTATTTGTTATATTTGCATGCTTCGGTAACAAATCAAGAGAGTGAACCAATAGCAAAATGATTAGATTGGGTAATGAGAGTTAAACAATCTAACAGATAAAGCAAATAATCAAATCAGTAATTTATATGAAGAGAGATTGCATGTGAGGACTCGATAGTCTATTAGAGGGATTAAGATCTAATTGGATGTCTGGGCTTCTTGTTAATTGAAAGATTGCAAATTCCATGGTTTATGATTTAGGTTTAATGATTATAACTAGAGAGAGAGTAATCCACCCTTCGAAGTCTAGGATCGATATAGAGTTAACTCAAAAGTAACCATGTTAGCATTTGATGATAGGATAAATCCCCCTTATCATAATTCTTTGATCTTGTCTTATTGCAATATCTCAATTGTTAAGTGCTTGTGCTCCATTTGATTTAATTTTGTTGATCTTGGAATTTTATTTTCATTCAACCCCACTTGAGCTTTAATTTTCTGTTTATCTTTATTTTCATTTAAATCACATTTTTACAACCTTAGACAAAGTTAGGATTCAATTAGTTCACTAATTCCTTGTGAGATTGACACCTCAACTACTACACTTGTGACCTGTGCACTTGCAAAATATTGAGGGTTTTATAAATAGATTAAAACTTGGCTCAACAATATTGCAAGCTTATGATTAAGAGTTATACCATGCATTGATTTAAGAATTTTCTACTTTTCACCTTAAACACTTGAGTGAAACCTTAGTGAGGGTGTAAGAATTATGTTTTCATTTTAAAAAGATTATTAACTTGATTATTATTAATATCGACTTATGAAGTTTAGTTTTAGGATAACTTGATTATATTTATATGTTTACTTGATTAATATGATATGACAATTTATAGTAAGAGTGGACGAGTTGAGATCAATAAAGGATGTGCATAAAGTTAATAATTTAGATTATGATTTGCTTGAGGACAAGCAAAAACTTAAGCGTGGGGATGTTTGATAAATGCATATTTTACTATAATTATGCAGTCATATTTGATGTGTTTTGCTTAATATTTTATAATTTTGTTCTATGTTTGATACTTAATTCTCTCCAGGTGCATTTATAAGTTATAATTACCCTCTCGAACCAAAAAGACAAGAATTAGGATGAAATCATGATATAAAATAAAGATTTGGAGAAACTTGCAGATACACGGTCATATATATGGCCAACTAAGTCTCTATATGAACATGTAAAGTCACAATTTTAAGTGTTTTTGGAGCTACACAGTCACCTACACAATCGTGTGACTATGTATATCCCATAAATCCTACGTTTTACTTATAAAAAGATGTGAGTAGAGGTAAATAAAAGAGAGCTAAGTTTTGCATCAGTTTTGAGACATGAGACAATTAGAGAGGCAACAATTTTGATTAAAGGGCGAGGGAGACAAGAAATTAACATTAAATGGATCTGATAAAAAAATATCCAATCCATGCTTGTAAGAAGATTCAATAGAAGAGAAAGGGAGATTTAGAATTGTGTTATTTTCTATTAGTTTTCTTGCATGTTTATCTTTTATTTTGTTTTCTATAAGTAACTAAATGTGTTTAGTTTTTAGGTGTGATGAATCCTAGTTTGTGATAATACAATATGTTTAATTATATTGATTGATTATTACAATTTAATTATGCGTTTTATTCTTGTTCTAATATATTTGGAATATTAGTGCATGATTTGATTTCATATAATTGAGATTGAGAAATCCTCTTATATGAATAGATCTACCATAATTGAAAAGAGTTACGTGCAAACCTAGAGATATATTGACATAAATCCTTTGGATTAGGGTCAAACCTAATAACAAAATTCATAAATCGATAATGAAATTCTAGGGGTGTTTACTAAAAAGATATCTGCTAATTAACTGATGGATTAGTTTTTAGTAGTCTTGAGAGAGTTAATAATATGAGACGGAAAATTTTACATTCCAATAATCAATAATATTGTCACATGATAAAAGGTTAAGTATTTAATGATTCTTAGGGGATTTATTACCTAAACACCATTTTTATATTGATTTTTCTAAGTAATTTCCTTTTTTCGAATTCATTGTTGTTTCTAATCTTGGTTTAATTATTTGGCTTTATTTTAAATAAAAATATGATTCTTAGGTTATATAATAGAAAAAAGATAACTACTTGTACTTACCGTCTTCGTGGGATCGACCTATACTTGCTTGTATTTGCTACAGCTATGTCGTGTGCTTGGGATAATTTAATTATTGGTATAAAAATAACCAATCATTTATATAAGATGCAAATTCAAATAATAACATAATATCTTTTAATCTATATACTAGTGTATTTTTCCTTAAAATATATGTCCTCATTTTGATTATACCCTTTAGCTACCAATCTAGCTTTATTTTTCAAAATGGTACTCAATTCATCTAATTTGTTTCTATATACCCAATTGATATATATGATATGGTGGTCTCTATATCTAAATACTAAATTCCAAACCTTACTTCTCTCATGTTTGTTTAATTCCTCATTCATAGCAAGAACCTAGCTTTCATCACTAAAGACTTCTTTTATAGTCTTAGGCTCATTTTTAGAAATAGAAGTAATATAAGTCTATAAGATGTGATCGAGTGATAATCCTTTGTTGAACATCACCCATAATTTGATCTAGAGGATGTTTCTTCTTAAATTTCCAATCTCTTGGATACTCCTCATCCTTTTTATCTCCTTCACTTAGTTTAACAACATTTTCACTTAACTTATGTAAGGTGTCTAATGATCAATCTTATTCTACTTAAGTGATAATTTCTCCAAATCCTTGAATAAACATATATCATCATCTTTAAGAATTTCCCCTATAGTTAAACAATCTTGGTCATTATAATTGATGGTGGTTGTAATCCTTTTGCTTTGTTATAACTAATCCTTTTATTATCGTTTAGTACTTATCTATGTTTGCTTGGCTCTTTAAATTGTAATTGATAGTGGTTCACCTTATAATTAGTATAGGCTAAAATTCTTGTAATTTTTAGGCTTTTTAATATCTAGTATACACTTGAAAATTTAGTAAGGTATGGAAGACATATAAGAGGCTAGAGGTGCAAAAAATCTAATAGGAACTAGAGGGTTAAGAAGACGTAAAGGAATAAAAATTAGGGGACAAATAGGTGTAGAAGACACAATAGGAAAAAAAAAGTATATTACATGCTTAAGAAGGTAACATCAACAAAGCAAAGTATCAATATAAGAATGAGAATAATAGAAATATCCTTTTTGAAGTTATGGATAATCAAGGAAGACACATTTCTTAGACTTTAAAGAGAGTTTGGTAAATCCAAGATCAAGAAGATAAAAAAGTACATACATAGAAATTGACGTAAAGAAAGCCGAAATAAAGGAGTATTGCATGAGAGACATGACAATATAGGAGTGTAAAAGGCACGTGATTAATCAAAGTATACCAAAAAATAATGTCATCATCCCAATAAAGAAAAGGGAATTACATATGACGGAGGATGGTGTCTTAAACAAATGACAATTCTTACACTTAGCAACTCAATTACGTTATGGTGCATAGGGACAAGAAGATTGACATAGAATATTGTGGGTGAAAAGAGGATTAAAATTCAATAGAAAGATATTAACATGCATTACATTTTGAAGGAAATAAATAATTAATTTTTTATTTCATTATGGAATTTTGTAATAATAAATAGGCTAGCTCGAGTCTTTAATAAAAAAACTCAATCCTATCAAAATATTATTAAACAATATAATATTTAACCCTTAATCCTATCAAATAGTAAGACATCTAATTCTTATGTAAATATTAACAAATATAATGTAGATTGTTAATCAAAAAAGAACATATTTGGTTGTCGAATTTACTATTACAAGTGATAAAAGTTTTTATAATAAAGTCAAGGTTTAATAATGAAATAAGAAATATTAATATAATTATTTGATATTATATTACTTCTTCTCTTGTGGTGGCTTCTCTCTCGGTAGTGGCTCTCATTTCTTAGCTCCCGAATATTGGTCTTGTTCTTAGGTTAGTGTATTGGCTGCTTGTTTCCTGTTCTTATTTCTTCAAGTTTATTTCTGGATTCTTGATCTACTTATTTTTGCTTCATTTTGTTCGCCTTCTGCCCCTTTATTGTTCAACTTAATCTACTCGGTTTCCAAGCCTTTATCCTATCTTTGGTTGGGTATCTCTATTTTCCTCTTACTACTATCGGGCTTTATTTTAATTAAGGGCAGATTAATTATGGATGTTATGCCATCTATTTTGGGTCAGTTTAATTTTTTGGAAAAGAACTTTCCAACCCCTATCCCTCCTATATTTTAACTTAAACACTTGAAATATGACTTGAGAGTGAAGGTTTTATTCGCCTATCATGGTTAATCCTCCACTAGTTAAGGAAATCCCTGAAGCTCCAATATACCCAACTAACTCCTTAGGGCCCTCCCTCATGAAGTCCTAGTGCCAAGTGGTTAAAGATCACACTCCCTTGGCCAAGCTAACCTACTTCCCTTTGGTTACCAGTGAAGGTAAGGTGATTGGTAAGCCTCAAAATAAAGCATTAATACAAAGTGCTCAAAGACAGAAGGCTTGCCTCATTGGTTTTTTCCTCGACAAATGGCCTGCATTCTCACTAATCTCTCTGGAAATTTAAAACTCAATGAAACATTAATAATTCTCAAGGCCTATACATTTTTAGTTTTACCTCTACGAAAGTAGCTCATAAGCAACTGGAAATGGCTACTAGCGAGGTTGGATCAGATAAAGCTAAAGTATATTCCATTATAGATCAATATCAATGATGTAATTGGCCTAAGTTATCTTGCAAGTTCCATAGATAAGTCATTATGCATGGACAAATACACAAGCTCCTTAAAATATGTTGGGTTTGTTAGACTTTGTGTGTAGGTTGATGCAACTCAAAACTTGTGAACTATAATACTTTGCGTATGGTCGAATGATAAAGGGGAGCTGGTTGAAGATGTCGTGCACGTCACCTATCAATAGAAGTCATCATTAAGGAAGTTTGGCTAAGAATGGAGGAGAATAGGAAAGGTATTTAATAAAGGAGACTACAATGAATTAACAGGTCTAGAGTGGCTATAGGTTTTGTTGGAGAATGATTCAAAGTTGTTTAAAAACTGATCCTATTTTTAATGAGTTATCCAAGTTTGTTTAGATTGTTCCCTTTATCTCAGGTATTTAAACTTTTAAACTTTTGATTTGTTTGATTATTCTTTATTAAGATATTAAAACTTGAGAGTTACTTATTCTTTTATCTTATCTTATCTTATCTTACACATGTTCATCTTCTTCTTCTTTTTTTAAACTTCAACATGATAACAGAGCTCCTGTTAATCTTAAGGGGCATGTGAGTGTTTGAGAGATAGTGTTGGTATAGCATCCAACAATACATCAACTCTTTCACCTTCAATTTTTAATGGTAAGAATTATCAAGTTTGGGCAATCAAAGTAAAAGTTCAATTGAGAGGTATTGGCTTGTGGCAGTGGGTTGAAGGTGAAAGGCAAATACCACCTCTAGGAAATAACCCAACACTCAATCAAATTAGAGCTTATGAAGTTGAAGAAGCCAAAACTCTAAGAGCCTTATCTATTTCCTAAGAATTATAGGTTGTGAAATAACCAACGAAACTTGGGACACACTGAAAGAACTCTATCATGGAACAATAGAACAAGGTGGATGCAAGTATTAAATCTCAAAAGAGATTTTGAGATTCTAAGGAAGGAAGAAAGGAGACTCTATAAGAGTTTTCTGACAAGCTAGTGATGGTGGTAAATAAAATTAGATTGATGGGAGAAGAACTACCTGATAGTAGGATCATAGAGAAAGTGTTAAACTTGCTTGAAAGATTGGAGACAAAAATTTCATCTCTAGAGGATTTAAGCTTAAATTAATCAATACCCTGCATGCTCAAGAATAAAGAAAAATATTGAGAAAAGAAGGATCAAGTAGTTGAGGGGGCTTATCTAGCAAAGGCCTTATCTTTAAAAGGAAAAGTTCAATCTCAATGTGGTATTAACAAAAAATCTGGTCATAATGAAGACAATTGTTGGCATAAAAGAAAGCCTCTATGTTTCAAATGCAAGAAGTTTGGGCATATACAAAGAATTTACAAAAATAAGACTTAAGAAAGTGTCAATTTGGCACATGTTGTTGAAGAAAAAGAAATTTTGTTTTAATATTGGTGAGAAGTGCACCATAAAGAAGCTTCTAGAGAGAAGTGATCCAATATTGAAGTTGATGGGAAGTATATCATCAGACACAAGAAGTCTTACAACTTTAAATCAAGAGGGAATGATAGAGAACGATTCAAATTTGTTAAAAAAATATGATCCTATTTTTAATGAGTTATCCAACTTTGTTTAGATTGTTTACTTTATCTTAGGTATTTAAAATTTTAAACTTTTCATTTGTTTGGTTAATCTTTACCGAGATAATAAAACTTGAGTGTTACTTATTCTTTTATCTTATCTTATCTTATCTTATACATGTTCATCTTCTATTTAAAAAAAAAAACTTCAACAGGTTTCTATTCAAGATGGAAATGGGAATCTTACTAATGAGACTATTGATAATGTTATTATAAAGGCTCAACTTGAGGTTATCAACAGAAGTAATACTTATATAAAGGAGGTGAAACTGGATATCTCCATATCTGAACAAACTTTTGGTCCTAATAACATTGCTATGTATGAGGTGATATAGAATGATACATTGGTTGAAATTAATGTTATACCCATTTACTTGACTTCACAAATAACTTTGGCTGTTACACTATCTCCTCTTTTGAAAGATGACATTTGCATAGATGTGGCTAATCTGTCTAAGGATTACAGTGTGGATATATAAATGCTTATCTAGAATGCCCCTATAGCAAACTCTACAAATTCCACTAAGATGGTTTAAGTTAATAATCAGTTGATAGACTTGAGGAGAAATAGTAATTTCTTTCTAGTTGTTAAAAGATGTCTGGGTAGGAAAGCTAAAAGGAAGCTTAATGAAGGTGTAAGCTCTATTTTTTCTTCTTAATGAATATTATGGCTTTGAATGTGAGGGTTATGAATAACCCCAAAAAATAAGAAGTGATATCTAACTATTTTTTTATAATGAGCCTTGGAATTTTGATCTTTAGAAACAAAACTAAAGGAATCAGTTTGTAAAGGGATGTAGTTCAAAGAAAGAGGTTAGCATTTCATTTTGATTTACTAGTTCCATAACAAAGGAAAAATATATATTTTTTTCTTTTATCTGGATAAAGTGGAAGTTATTGATACCTTGGTTAATGATCAAGTTATCGATCTTCTAATCAAATCTAGAATGAGCAATTGCAAAACATATATTCCTTTTATCTATGCCTCTTATTTTGCTTCTCATATATCTAATATATGGAATGACCTTCTTGCTAGAGGTTCCAATATGTCAACTTTCTAGATCATACTTAGTGAGTTTAATTGTATGCTCTTATCTAAAGAGGCTCAAGGTTAAAATTGTGTCAAGCTACCTTATAATGAAATCAGATTGTGTTTTGCCAATATTGAGGTGACCTAGCTTATAAAGGTCATCAATTGACTTGGTCTAACAAGCAACAAGGCCTTTAGCCAACGAGGAAGAAACTAGATTCGGTTCTTATCAATCAATAGTGGTTAAACCAATATCTTTGGAGCTTCATTATCTCTACTAGAATGTAATAATAAATATTCTAAAGAATTTTAAGCCCCTATGCTCTTATCATAAACCAATGGAGGTTCATTGCTTTGTAAGGAAGGACAACATTCTTAAACTACCTAGAAAAGTTGGAAGGGTTCCAAGATGTTATTTTGAAAGAGCTAATTCAGGAAGTGGAATGCTATGAATAATTGAAGTGTTATATGAAATTTCAATCCATTAAATTAGGACTTCAGGATTTACATTTGAGGAGTTCCACAAATAAGTATAAGGATATTGAGGCTATCAGGGGCAAGTGATTTAAGAAAGAAGGGAAAGGGTCTAATGACTTTCAAAAGGGATAGGAACACCTCTTTTTCTTCAAATATATCCTTATAAAAAATATTACAAATAAAATCTCTAATCTAATTAATGAAGCGGGGAAAAAGATAGACGGATGGAAAGAGCTAAAGGAATTAGCTTTTAGTTACTTTAAGAATTTTTCAATGGATCCTAGCTCTTTTAATGTCTCTATTCCATCTCATGAGGATTTTGTAAAAAATCCATCTCTAAGATTTAGGTAGTGTACCTAAGTAAGTAAGTTGAGATTCTTCAAATTGAAGCAATTATTTTTAGTTTCAATCTTAATAAGGCCTTTAGTCCAAATAGATTTAATAACTATTTATTTTAGGTATCTTGGCATCTTACCATACTTCAGGTATGTTAAGCTATTTAGGATTTCTTTAAGGCACACAAGCTCATCAAACAATTTAATATGACTTACTTTTACAAGATTATCACTTAGATTATAGTTTTCATACTCAATTTTACTGTGGACTCTCTAATGTATATATCTTAAAAAGCTTTGCTCAAAGGAAGACACATTAGGGACAATATTCTCTTCATACATGAACTCTTTAAAGGTTATCAAAATAAGAGATCTAAACCATATTATGCAATGAAAATAGACTTTTACAAAGCCTTTGATACTATAAATTGGAGCTTTATTCTATAAGCTATTAAGGCTTTTAGGTTCCTTCACTTAATTATTATTTAGATTCAACAATGTTTTTCTGTAGGTTTCTTTAGTTTCCTGTTAATGATGAGCTTATCCCTATGTTTAAGTAGCAGAGGCATTAGGTCAGGTGATTCTATCTCACCCTATCTATTTGCTATATGCATTAAAGTATTAACGTTATCATGGATTCTCTTTTTAAATTTTGCTTACTTTCAGGGTTAAGCTTTAATGGTGATTGGTGTTTGGTCCTTATTGCTATAAAAAATTAGGAGGATTACATCACTTTTATTATAAAGTAAAAGATTTGAAAGCTTCCATTCAGATATTTTGGTGTTCCTATTATAACTAAAAGGATAAATTTTGCTGATTGCCAAGCCATATTTGATTCCATATATAATAGGATAGGCTATTGGCCTACTAAGAGCCTATCTTATATATGTAGAGCTCAACTCATTAAAATTTTCCTCAATAAATTGCATGCTTATTAGATACTCATTTAGCTTTACTTAGCAATGTCACTAATAGCTTAGAGAAAATTATGAGGAACTTTGTCTAGATAGGTGATACCTAGAGGAAACCATATGCAAAGGTTAAATGGAATGACACTGGCCTACCTAAAGAGGAAGAGGGTTTAGGAATTTGGCCTATGTTGCTTAGTAGCAATGTTTTACCTACTAAAAGGCTCTATGGAATCCTTACAGATAAGGAATCTATTTAGATGAATTAGGTTCCTTTTTACTATGTGTAAAACCAACATATTTAGGTAACCAAACCTCATATTGTGTTAAGTCATATAAATTGCATATATTTTGGGCATAATTATTATTAAGGTGTTGAAATTATTATCCGAAATTGATGGAATTGCACTATAATTGTTTACAAATGGTTTTCAACACTCTAAGGATGAAAAATGATCAAAAAGTTGCAAAAGAAGGAAAGAAATCCAAAATTCCCAATCTGCCTGAAATTCAGAGATTAGGCGTGGGCACGCCTAAGGATGGAATTTGGAGTCTGCAGAATTTCCAGAATTTGATTCCAATTAAAACACAATCTTTCAAGATCCTCTTGCCCTCTTTCCAAGAGGTCTCCCACCAAAAATCGAAGTACACCTAATCTGGACAAAATCAACACAAGATAATGAAGAGATTCACATCAAATAGGAGGCTTATGGGATTGCCGCACATATATATATAGACATATTAGGTTTAAAGGGGGGAGGAGGCTATCATAGGTTTAGGTTTAGGTTAGGTCTTTTGGCTGCTGCACTTTTCTTTCATTCTTGTTTTATGTTTTCTGCCTAGGTTCAATTAGGAGTTTTTGTTATTTTCATTAAAAACTAGGGATGGAGACTATTTCTTTTTTTGTTTTCCTTGATTTCAATTCAATTATGAGTAGCTAATTTTCTTATCTTGGTTGAAGGATCCATATTACATGTTATTATGGTGAGATAATTAGATATGTTTTATGATTGTTGATGAACATTGGATATTTTCAGATCTGTCTTTTTAATTGAATTCGTTGGTTTCTAGGGGTGCAACTAGAGATTAATTGGTTCAATCGCTAGGTTAACGGAATCTGATGTTCAATTTCGGTAACTATAAGTAGCAATTAGGATTAACCTTTCTACGTTAGAGTCGGAAAATTCTAAGAAAATATCCACTTGATTGATTGCATGTCGTACATGTTTATCACTTGTCATTGGTTCTTGATTCTTAATGCTATTATTCAATTTACCTATGATCGTATCTAAGTTATTGTTTAATAAGATTGCTAGAATACATGTTTCTAGTCATTACACTTAAGAGAAATTTTTCCCAATGGATGTTTATTAATAATTGCAATTTTATGTCGAGGACCCATAATAGCATGATAACATCGATGACCGAAACCAAGGTATTTTTCCTATTAAATTTTCAGATTTAATTAATGTTTCAATTTGCGATTTTTTCCTTTGATTTTATATAATTGCCGTGATCAAAACCCCCCTTTACTTTTGTTATTTGTCCAGTTTAAACTAGCTAACCTTTACCGTTAAAGATTCCTCGTGGGAACAATATCCGCTTACCGCTACTACATTAATTTGTTTTAACGGAAGTGGTTTCTTTTATATTTGGTTGCGGGCGACAACATTACCATATTGACTCACCTTGGACTATAGTAAACTTCCTAAAATTGAGAAACAAGCTTTGCCATGAAATCAAATCCATTATTGATAATAGCAATTCCACTTAGAAGTGGTATGAAAATTGGTGTAAGGTTGGTCCTCTATACTTACTCCCTCAAGTTTTCCACATAAGTTATCTAATGAAGAATAAAGTTAAAAGTTTTTTTATCTTTTCAATGGTAATGAATGATCTATCAAACAAAAAGGCTTCTAATTTATACAAGATAACTTACCAGATTACCTTCCAAATCAATATAGATAAGATGTTTGTATTGGATTAGACACTCATTTGGCTTATTAACAATCGATCATCTTATCAAATCTTCAAGAATTTTGCTCTAAAAGTTTATTAGATGAAATAGGTATAGCATAAATTCATGCTTCCTAAGTTTTCTTTTGTAAAAATAAATTCTTAACTCTGGATAGAATTAAGAGTTCCCTCCCTATCTCAATTATTTGTCAACTCTCTCATACTGATGATGAAATTAAGGACCACTTATTCTTTAAATTTTTAGCCTCTAAAGAGTTATAAAATTACATCCAATAATTCAATGCTCATGTTTGCAATAAGGTTAATTAGGAAGAATTACTTGCATAAGAATCTTAGAAGCCATTACTAAGGGGGTGCTTGGTTGATAGGTTTGAGAAGAAGTTAATGGGTATGGAATGAAAAGTGAGTGGTTGGTTATTGATTATCTTTATAGGGGGAATAATTTGATATTCCACTTTTGGGGAATCCTCTATACCTTCCATTTAGTAGAGGAATGAAACTCATTTATTAGTAGTGACTCTTTTTTTAAAAATATTTTTAATATTAATTAAATACAATTAATTAATTAAAATATAATTAATTAATTAATTACAATATAATTAATCAAAATATAATTCATTCATTAATTAAAATATTATAATTAATTAATTAATTGATTATAATTAAATAATTAATTACACTATAATTAATTAAAATAGTGTAATTAATTAATTAAAATATTATTATTAATTAAAATATAAGTAAATAAAATATAATTATTATTTAATTGATTACAGTATAATTAATTAAAATATAACTAATTAAAATATAATTATTCATTAATTAAAATATTGTAATTAATTAATTAATTAAAATATAATTAATTAAAATATTGTTATTAATTAATTAATTGCAATGTAATTAATTAAAATGTTGTAATTAATTAATTAATTAAAATATAGTTAATTACAATATAATTAATTAAAATATTATTATTAATTAATTAGTTGAAATATAATTAAATAAGATATAATTTATTCATTAATTAAAATATTGTAATTAATTAATTATAATATTTTAATTAATTAAACTATTGTAATTAATTAATTACAATTTTCTAACAAACTAACCACTATCAATAGTAATGGTAACATTCTTTCTTCTTAACTAACCATCATAATTATAATGACAATATCCATTCTCATTTCTTACTATATTCATTCTCATTTCGATTATCATTCTCTCATGCTAAGTAACTGCCCCCTAAATGATATGGATTCTCTCATTACTAAGTTATTCTTTTGTCCTACCAATTGTGCGATATGGAAAGTTAGAAATTAATCTATTTTCAAGGGAAAACTACCATGTAAGGAAGCTTCTACCCTAAACACTAAATTAGATAAGAGGTATTATTTTAGGGATAAAAATTTCTAAAATACACATCCTTTTAGGAAATTTTTAGTTCAGTATCCAAACTTTTAAAATTTTCAATTAGGACTAACTTTATCTTAACAACTTAGTTCAAAATGTTAATTTTGTTAGTATTTTATTAATTTAGCTAATAGAATCTTTTTTTCCGTGATATGTAGGAGTATGTAGAAAATTGATTGTCAACTAATTCTACACATGCACTAAAACATTAACCTATAACCTCTTTTGCATATTAGGTTGGGTATTTCAGTCCACGTGGATGGTTAGTTACAATTAATTTTTCAAGTGGATGCCTTTACGTCATGGATAAAAAATAAGATACTAATAAATCTAACATTTTCCAAAAAGTCCGTGCTTTAAAATTTGTTATCCCATTGTTTTACCAAATGTCAACACCAGCCTTATATGCCCTGCTATAGCATCCAGATGGCGCATTAATTAGAGTCAAGCGTGCACCCATTGAGCAACAGTAAACAGATGTAGCTCTTTAAATTTACGATGTTGTGAGCTACAAATTACCCTATATTATTAGCTTTGTTAATATCATGTTGACAAACTATTTTATCTTCTTTTTTAAGAAATTAAAAATTTTCATTGATAAAACAATGTAAGGGAACATTGAAGACGTGGGCTATAAGTCAGCATTAGATCATGACTTAAAAGACAAGGAGACTAGCAAAAAAACAACGTCGTTTGAGCAATACAAAAGAAAGCAAAATCAAGAGGCAAAACGATCCCAATCTGCATCGTTGAGGGTAAAATGATTTTTAGGGTAAAAGCAGCTCCACCTTTCGCACGATGCCAACAGGAATGCCCTAATTCGACAATTTCAGCAGGCACAAGGACAATAGCTACGAAGGAGCTGCACGACGATAACGACTTCTAGGTAGCCATAAATGGATTATTAATATAATTTTTTGTAACTCCCCTTCGGAGATGGATTATTAATAGAATTTTTTTTCATTTAGTTTAATAAAAAGACTTGAGCCCCTTTCCATAGAGAAAAAGGGAAAATTAAACACTTTCAAAAGTTAAAAGATATTGGATAAAACGTTCTACGCATCATTTTACTCTTAAAAATATAAAAAGATACTTTTTTAATATAACTATACATTCAATACAAGTTTTCAAACTAATATAATACCAACAATTATAAATTCATATGTAATATAAAAACTAATACTTTTAAAAGACACAATGATTGAGATACACTTGAACGATATTATTTTAAACAACTACAATTATATGAATAGCATATCTAAATAAGCTTAAAATGAACTTCAATCAAGGTCATATCTGAATTCTTAATAAAACTAAGAATTAAGTAGGTTCAACTAGCCATGTTGGTCGTAGGCTGGGGTGGTTGAGTTGGTGGAAGAGAAAGATATGGGGCTAAAAAATCCTATGTTCGATTACCCTTATTTATGCTTTCTCGATCGAATTTGTCGTATACAGCTTGCCTAGTGTGAAGTATCTAGTTGGCGTAAATTGCAGGTTATTGTGTCAATCCGAAAGTTTACCAGCCCAATACACACCTAAAAGGTAACGACTGCGATTCTTCTATTTCAAGGAAAAAAAAAAAGCCTAGCTAGCCATGTTGAGCACCACTTCTGGTAACCCAAGCTCATGAATTTGATGAATGCTCCGGTATTTTCTTAGACAAACATTCATAGAATCTTGATTACAGTATCTTTAGCGAAGCATCTTCCTGAAATAAAACACATATACCATTTAGAGTAATATGGTATTAAATTAATTATCAAATTGCAAACCTTCTACTATGATGAATTCTAAATGATGAAGATCTCTATATAATTGTTATATTTACATTGGACTTTAGAGTTATTTATTCTTACTT
>JAOTAX010000003.1:28277844-28290739 GCA_025629825.1 Erythroxylum guanchezii | reverse complement strand
AGTTTTGACTAATTGAGTGCAGTAGCATGCCACCCTCGCGAGGCACGGACTCGGATATCACCGTCGATATCGGGTTCGGGTTTTGTGGGAGTGGGGTGTTACAATAGACCTTTACACTCTCACCAAGATTTCACTCAATGAACTCAAAGGATTAAGATGAAAATTATCGAACTATCAAATCAATGCATAGTAGAACTCTTACTATAGGCTTGCAATATTATCACATCTCCACCTCTTATGTATAACTAGAAACAAAAATCAAAAGGTTTTTTACACAAGTTGTAATGGGGTTTAGGTATGGTATGGTTGAGATAATAAAAAGAGTTAAATTGAAGGAAATTTATTAAAGAGAAATTACATGAAATTTGATTACAAATATATAGGTCCCTCTTATTACAACTTTATTAGTACTTTATACTTATTCATAACTTTTCTTATGCTCATTTTTTAAATCAAGACAATTAAAGAAATAATGGATCTTTTAAGATTTTCAAGTTTCAAACAAGCATGTAATGTAAATAACCTTTAGGGTTCAAAACAACAAGTATGTAATGTAAATAACCTTTAGGGTTCAAAGCAACAAAAAGGGATTCAAAAGAATAGGACAAAAGTTAATATATGGGTAATATCGATGAAAAAGGTTAAGGCTCAACTTGTTTACTCCTAAGGATGATTTTAAGGTAAGGTAATTATTATTAAAAAAAAGGCTAAAACAAATTGTTGAATCTAAGTACCTTTATCACTTCAATGCTTCTAATTTAACACATATGATCTCAATATGTATAATAAAAGCAAGTTATAGAATTATTCAACTATGCACGATAACATATATTAAAGAAATAAAAGAGCTTAAAAATTTTGAAAATTTCAATCTTAGGTTTAAAGGCTCACGAAAAATATGGATATATATGTGTAAATAATATGAATTTTCCATTCAACTTGATAATTTCAATGATTATTAAAAATATGACTTATAAAGCAATTTTATTCTAGCTATCATCCTTTTGCATACTAATTCAAATCAATATTCAAAAATGAAGTAAAGTATTGATGGACAAATTTCAATTAAGTCAAGATATCAATTCATAAAATTTAATAATCAAGATTATAATAAGCCTAATAAAATCATTAAACTCGCTAACCCCTTCCCTCACTTAAAGTTGTAGTTTTAAATGTACACAATTTAAGCATATAGAATAAGTGAGAAGATTAAGTGTTATTTTCCTAAGTCAGATGATTTTCTAATTATGTTCCATCCAATATGATATTATAACATCTTTGTAAGATATAAAGAAAAAAGGGAATAGAAAGATAAAGGAAAATAAAAATAACAAAACAACTAAGTAAATAAGTATGAAATATGAAAATATAACATAAATTTTAAAATAAAACCTATCCTAATTCATGGATTGCCTCCTATATAGAGTTAATTTAATGTCATTAGCTTGATTTACCATGCACTTTAACCATCATCCTGGGTCTATGATTAGTGGATTGCTTCCACCTGTTACTCCATACAAGGGTTTCGTAGCCTATAAGCAAGCTACATGTTGAAAGATAATAGCATTGACATAATTTATAAAATTTATTTCTCAAAGTAATAGCAATGACATAATTTATAAAATTTATTACTCCAATCATATGTATTAATGCCCATTGCAATAACAAACTACTAATTAAATAAGGGATAACAAAACTCCCTGAATCTTTAATTGAAACAAGTAGTTTGTCATGGTGGAACTGGAAACCTTCCATACTTAAGGTGAATACCGATTTGATAGCTTCCTTATATGGTTCCTCCACCAGTTCTTCCTCAACTACCTTTTTCCACTCTTTTTCTTTCTCTTCTAGACAGGTTTCTAGATCATCTTCTTCTTTAATTGTTGTTTGCCACTCGTATACTTCCTTTTCTTAGATGGAAGTTTCTTCATCTTCTTCTTTCAAAAGCTCTTCTTAAAATGTCACTCCATTTATGAAGTCAACCCTTGTCTTTTCTTCTCTATGTTGCGTTGATAAGCTCAAATAATATTCTATATTATGCTCAAGATATTTAGGTGAAGAAAATCTTTCTTCGACTTTTCTTTGGTTAGCTTTCATTTCAGTAGGAGTTCTATTATTTTGTCTGTAATATTTTCTTCGTATTCTTAAAACTCCTTTCTGCTCCTAAGGTTGCTTGTCATTGCACTTTCTATAAGGTTCATTTTAGTAGTTCTAGTCAAACTCCCCTGTAGTTTGTTAGATAATATCGTTACCAAATGGTTAATCCAATTCACCATGTTTTGTATATGAACCTCTATTTCTTAATGTCTCATCTTTGATTCTTGAATAAAATTGGCCATCATTCTTCTAGAGTTGGCTCTTTAACTTGAGATTCTTGGCACTGTAAATATTCAACTGAAGCATAATCGTTCCATCGATAAGTGTAAAAGTTGCTCCTACATATATGTTGGTTCTTGGCATTTATAACTACAATGGTTAGTCCCATAGATGTCACAATATGACATAGATGTTGGTTGAGCCTCCAAAAACATGTGAAGAAACCTCTATTTATTATGGGGTGATGTTATATACTATGAAGACACATCATAACTTCCATAAGAGTACTATTTGTTCCATCCTTCCATTGTGAGTTGTGGCAATGATGTTAAATCTTAATTTCTAAAATAAACTACAAACTCACTATTAATGTAAAAAAGTTCAAAAGATAATTAAATGACTAAGCTAAGAATATAATAAAATATAGGAAAAATAAAATAAATACAAAAACTCAATTAAAATAAAAAAGTAGAAACCAAAAATAAAATATATTAAAATAAAATGTCTAAAGTAATAAAATAGAGGTCTTCCTAATATCACTGTCCCCGACAATGACGCCAAAAACTTGATTAACTAACTTTTAGTTATCAATATTAAATTTATCTACAAATGCAGAATGTAACTTGTTAGGCCCACAACTGTTAGGCCCCGTTTTTGGAGTCCAACTATTGCTTTGATACCACAACTGTTGAACCCCATTTTTGGAGCCCAACATCCAGAGTCATAAAACGTGAACATATTATCCTGTAGGGTTATTTCAATGAACCCTCATTAGCGAATCAGGGTGATGTAATCCACTGCTTGTTTAACTAATGTAAATGTCAGCCCTTAAATTTTTTCTTTAAGTTAAGCATGATTTAAATAAATTTTGAGGTATTGCTAGATTAATTAATTATTTTGAAGTTATTTAATTATGTCAAAGTTAGTAGGATTTATTGCATAGGTTAATGGAATTAAAGTGTTAGGGTTGTAAGAATGTTTAAGGGTATTTTTGGAAGATCACTTAAGCATAAAAGAAATTAGGCATATAAGGAAGGGTAAAATGGACATTGCACACTCATTAAGGGTAGGATTGGAAGATGAAAATGGGGTCTTGCATTTAAGAGAGGGAGAAAACGTGAATTGAGGGAGAAGAATGAAACTAGAAGAGAGAAAGAAGAGGTTGTCGTGGAGAAGAGAGAAAAGAAAGAAAATCAATTAGGGTTTCATCATTTCTTAGCTTTTCAGAGAGATTTTGAGGTGGTTCAAGAAGAGAAAAAGATAGAAGAAGATAAGAGCTTTCATTAGAGCCAAGAAACTCTTCTTTTGGTAAAAATTCGATGTATGGTCTTACTCAATCTTTTGGATTTTTATAAGGATTTTAGTTTATGGAGTTTAGAAAATGCTTGGGTTTAAGTATGCTAGCATCAATTTTAGTGATTTTGCATTGCAGGATTTTCAATTAGATTCCTATTGAATGGGGTTTTGCCATTGTTGAAGGAAATCAAGAAAGGAAAGAGGAACAAAAGGAGAGGCATTTTAAGCAAGTCCTTAAACAAGGAATTCAAGGTAGGTACATGTTTATAATAGAGTTAATAAGCCGCTAATGTTTTCTCTGAATCAAAGAAGTTTAATGATTTCAATTGCATCATAAATGTTGCATTTATTGCTCTTTGAATGCTTTGAGAAAGTGGTACATGTTTGGTATATGAATTTTGTGAATGATTTATGAAATGAAAAATGGAAATGATTTTGAAAGGATATCAAGTTTATGAAATCAAGTTTCGGAAAAATGCCATTTTGGGCAAACTGTTTACAAGATGTGAAATGCATGATTATATGGGTTTTTAAGTCCATTCTATATGTCAAGTGCACTTCAACTAAAGGCTTCTCCTACCTACCTGTTAGTGGCATGGAGCTCCTTCACGGACTCCCTCATGTGTTACCACTACGCAAAACTACTATGTGGGATTGCAATAGTTCGTTCTGTTCACAACTTCACAAGATCATTATGTGGGAATGTGTTAGTTCATTCTGTTTATGGACCTACCCAAACTATTCTGATGTGCTTATGTGTTCATGATATGTTGACAAGATTGATGCATACATGATTTGTATTTTTGTGAATTTGGTTGAAAATTTAAGAACTATGTGTTTTATGAACTTAATGAGAATTTTCTATGACAAGTGAATGTTTCAAAGGTTTTGTGTATTTTTCTGTTATAAACTACCCCTCTTCCATCCCATCTTCAGGTGAAGAGAATGAGATCAGGTAACTAAGATTCGAGGCATCATTCTACTTTTGAAATGTTTTTGTAATTTAAGTTAGATTTTGTAAAAACAAGGCTTTAGATGCATTTCGAGATTATTATTGGGTTTTGTATCTTTTGTATTTTGGATTTTGATGCCGATGATGTAATGTGACTTGGAATGCCATTAAAGCTTTGTAAACTCTTATCTTTTGTTGTTAATGAAATATGAATTGTGTATGGATGATGTTGATTTGGAATTAGGTATATTTGAAGAAGTTATCAACTTGAGATGATGATTTTTGAACATGAATTGTTGATATATATATATATATATATATATAAGTGAGATTTTATGGACAAGAAAGATAGGAATTATGAATGATGAGATGTATTTGAATGTGGTGAGTCAAATGAGTTGAGATTTGAGAGTTTAATGAAATCAATTTGGTAGTTGAATGGTTAAGAAGTGATAATGCATTAGAGGAAGTGAATATGGGACAGCTACATTGATTTGTAATTTTGACCCTTTTGGAGGCAAATATCCTTTTGGCATCTTCATGGAAGTTGTAGGTCTAGAAGTCCTCTTTAAAACCGTCTTTGAATGACCCTAATCCGACATCCCTAGTGAAAGTTATGCAAATTGCCCCAAAGCAGGCATAATATGATTGAGGACATAATCATAGCCTTTCATAGGGAAAAATGTGTATTCTGACTTCAAGGGAAAATCTGGATTAATCTAAGTTGAATTAGACAAAGATTTCTTCTTGAAAGTTGTATATCTTTCGTTTAGCTTTCCAACGATATAAAGTATGCGATTTTTGGATATCGAAGTTGAGAGATATAACCATTACAAGTTAGGATGTTGCAGAGGATGTTTTATACAGGACAGCTTCAATCGCGCTCGCACCGGGTGTTCTTACGATCGCACCAGGCCCTCTCGCGATCGCATCAAGCACTCTTGTAATCACACCAAGCACCCTTGCAATCGCACCTTTGTTCCTTGCAATCTCACCTTTGTTCCTTGCGATCGCACCTTCCTCGTGATTGCACTTTTGTTCCTCGTGATCGGACCCAAAGGGTTTTCCAACTCTAAACATGTTTGACTCTTTTGGCCATAACTTTGTCATGTGACCTCCAAATGATCTAATTTTTGAACCAATGGATTCCTAACATATTCATCTATCTCTACATAAAAATTGGTAGCTTTTGGTGTTGATTTGAAAAATATTTATGGAAAGAAAGTGAGGGAATCGGTTGGAAGAGCAAGAATTGGATATGAACATACTTTGGTATTTTAATCATATCTTGATCTATAGAGCTTTGAATGAGATGGTTCTTGATTATAAATAAAATAGAGACATGGAGCTACAATTATTTTGAAGCAGTCAATTTGTAATTCTGGTTTGAAGATTCCCAAAATCTGTTCTGAAATAGGAGAAATGAGTTTGATTATGGTGACTTATTAGTGTGGGCATGCCACCCTTGTGGGATGCGTGTTCGGATGTCACTTATGGTTTCAAAGCAAGAGTTGAACTCCGAAAATGGGACTCAACACTTATGGTATCAGAGCATGAAGATGAATTGTTGATGGCTAATGAGGGTTCATTGATTTTACCCTCCAAGTAAATACGCTCACGTTCTCACGACTCCGTTGTTAGGCTTCAGAAATAGGGTCCAACATAACTATAGCTAGCATATATATGTAGGGATTAAATCTCACGAAGACAATGAGTATTAGTAATTACAGTTATCTTATTATCTACTCTATGAATTTGAATTTGATTTAATAAAGAAAATAAAACTTAAGTAATTAAAATAAATAATGAAGCAATAATGAGAGAGAACAAGGAAATCACTTATAAATAATTAATATCAAGAATTAGTGTCTAGGTTATGAATCTTCCTAAAAAACTATTAAATAGTTGACCTTTTGTTATGCAATTGTTTTATTGATTATTGGACCGTAGAAATTCCCATTATATGCTAGTAACTCACTTGAGACTACTAACAACTAATCTTAGAATTATCAACCGATATTATTCAGGTTAAAGGTGCTAAGATTGCTTTACCAATTTGTGACTTCCGTTATTTGGTCTGACACTAATTTAGAAAACGTATGTCGAACTATCTCTGGGTTTCTAATCAACTCTTTTCAATTACTATAGATCTATTCATACATAAGACTTCTCAATCTCTATGTTATGAAATCAAATTATGCACTAATATTTTGGATCAATTAGAACATACATTAAAAACATAATTGAATCACAATATATCGATCAAAATAATTATAGTAAATAAAAGAATCAAAACATAATATAACACAAAAGAGGGTTCATCTCACCTAGAAACTAAAGATGTTTAGTTTCAAATGATAGAAAATGAAATCAAACATAAACAAAAAGGCAAATGAATAGAAAACAAAAAGTTCATAATTCTAAATCTTCCTTTATCTCTTATCGAATGTTTTTACAAGGAAGAGATTTGATCTCATATTCTATTGGATCTTCTAATGATTCTTTGTGTTTTTCATGCCTCTAGATCAAAATTGCTCCTTCTGAATGATCTCTACATCTAGAATCACCTATGAAAGTCTCCTACTTTATTTTTCCTCCATTTACGTTTTTTTATATTAATTTTTTGGGTTTCTAGGAGATACAATTTTTAACACTCGAGCATGTACCAGACCATGTTACCAAAAATTTCTAAAATTCACAAAACTGCATGGCCTAAAAGACATACGCAACCGTGTGCATGGTTGTGTATCTCTTATTTGCTTCAAATCTTCGTTTTATGTCCCGTTTTCATCCGAATTCTTTCTCCAATTAGTCTATAAAGATAATTATATCCTATAAATGTACTTAGAGCTAATTAAGGGCTAAATATATAATAAAAGTTTAAAATATCAAACAAAAATACATGAAATATGAGGTATAAATATGGTAAACTATGCATCTATCAATGGATAAACATACCTAGGTCGATATACTTCTTGAAGGAGATCGCCATTAATAAAGACACTCTTAACATCCATATGAAAGAGTTCCCAATGAATGCTAGCAACTACTGCAATCCTTATAGTCAATTCCATATTTTTAAGTGTAAACTACTTAGCAACCAAATTAGCTTTGTATCTTTTGACTTATCTACTAGCTCAAGTCTGGATTTTGTTGACCCATTTATAGCTAATAATAGACTTGTCTAGAGGTAACTCAAATTAAGTCCCAAGTATTGGTGTTGGAGAGAGCTGGTAGTTCTTCCACCATTGTTAGCTACTATAAATGGTCAGAGTTAGCCTTACAATAAGTGTGAGGTTTATATATAGAAACAATATTGGAAAAATATAGAAGTTTTTAAAACAAATAAATGGTTGACTTACTTGAGAGGATTGATAGGCAAGTTATTGAGACTTGTAAATTTTGATAAATGAATCGATAGAGAAGAGTTGTTTAGTGAAAGTGGAAGATCTGCAGTTGAGGAAGATACAAGGGAATCAAGCACTATTAGAGCTACAATATATACCTATACAAGAAATATTAGAAATAAAGATATGGTAAGATTAGAGAAAATTATTGTGAGAGATCACTGACTTGGAATTTTGATAATGTGGAAAATGTATTATATTCCTAGAAGGTGATATGTCAAGAGACTCAAAGTCATTAAGATAGGATATCTCAACATCTATATCCTTTGTGCTCTATGTTAAACCTTAGAAACAACATAAACGTGATATTGGTTCTAGTTTTGTGTGCTAATTACGTTGTAAAAGAACAAAGAACACACATTTGAAAACTTTAATAGACTAATAAGTCAGGAGCACGATTGAAAAATGCTCATAAGGAGAGAAATTACTTATAATATGAGAAGGAATGCAATTGATAGCATAGATAGTAATAAAGGCTACTTCACCCAAAAGGTTTTAGGATCGGAAGAGGATATATGAAGGGCTCGAAAAATGTTAAGAATATGTCTATATTTACAATTGGCCTGACCATTTTGTTAAGATATGTTTGGACATAATCTCTAAATGTTGGTCCCTTGTTGACCAAGGAAGTTGGTGAAGTTTGTATCTTTGTATTTTATGGCATTATCAGTGCTGCATAATATTTTAATCTAGTTACAATTGTTAAAGAAGGGCATAAAGATCTTTTAAATAGAATTTAGGATAGGCACTCTCTGTTAGGACCTTAGTGGCAACAATAGCAGAAGTAGGAGCAAGCTGAAGGGACTTGGAGGAATTACCTTTTCTAGAGGTCTATTTGAGCCATTTCCTACATTTAAAGATGCAATGCCTAGTCTTTTTGTAGCAACTGCAAGATCCTTATTGAACTTCCTATTTAAGTTATAAGTAGTTTAAGAAGAGTTATGATTTACATGAACAACATCAGTAAACGAGAAAAAAATTTCCATGCAGAATGCATTGAGGTGACTTTTCTCTAAGATGAGCTCCTTAATTATAGTGTTGACAATAGGTATAGTTCCTCTATAAATAATAGAGCTGTGAATGGATTCAAAATCATCCTTAAAAGTCATCAACAAATGTCATATATGTTGACAATTATGAAGATTTGTGTATATTATAGCAACATTAGGACTAGGCTAGGCAAGATCACCAAGTGCTAATTGATCTCAAAGGTCTTACAATTCAGACATATAACTATGTCTTTATCTGTCTAGGTTGTTGTATTTGATGGAGTCTCCTATACAACTGAAATTGATGGACATCATCAGATACAATGTAACGGTTTTTCAAAAAGTTTCATACCTCCTAAGTATTTTCAAAATGTCAAAAGTCAAGTTTAATGGCTTTGGCACATGTATTCTGAAACCATATTAAGATTGGATGATTCATTCCATCCTAGGCTACCAATCGTTCGGAGAATGCATTAATGTCTTTATCTTTCTTTTGGGTAAGTTTGAGTATTTCTCTATTAACAATACACCAAAGGAGTCTCCTCTCAAGGAAGCTACACCTTTCCTCAACCCAAAGATTATAATTGGAACCATCAAAGATGATATTAATCGGGTTAGGAGTGTGTTAGGGAAGTTTAAAGGCGTCCATAGTGAATGAAGATAATAAAAGAGGGGAAAACCTAGTTATAGAGATGGAATTTGATTATTCTGACCTCAAAATTAAATTAATAACATCGAAAAACTTTAGGAACTCATTTGGTTTGTAGAGAAACTGAAAAAAAATGGGTTGAACCGGGCAATCAAAGTGTTAGTCAACTCTTTTTGAACCAAACTATACTGGTAGGTCTGAACCGAACCAGAAGAGAGTTTATGCTAACACACAAACAAAGTATACAATGACATGTGGACAAATGAGATTTCGAAATTTGGATGTAATGGCATGTCACTAATGTGTTGATGTGGCATTAGGGACGGCAGTGAGTTTTCAATCCGATTAACATCCGCACTACTCGACCCGGAAAAATGGACATGGAGGCTTAAAAAATATATTTAAAATGGATGCTGAAAAATGGATCTGGATATAGATTTGGATATGGGTCTAGTGATAACCTGAACCGATGGATACCCATATCCTACCTATTTTTTATTAACTCTATTTTTTATTTTTTCTTGAATATTTATGGTTAAATATAATAAAATATTAATATTTTCTGAGAAGAAACAACTTTAAAATCTCCACTTTACTTCTCAGTCTATTTTCTTATAGGTGATAATAATGCAAATGATATGGAGATGGAGTTTTGAATGTTGTGAAGTTTACGCAAAGACAATTTGAAGCTTTGGATATTTCAATCTTTGTTCCAGTTCTTGATTGTAAAAATATATATGTTGTCTTTGCACTAGACATTATGACTTTTATTATTACAATTTTATGGTTTTTTAAGACATACAAATCAAAATCTTATCTTATTATTATTAAAGTAATTTTAATTTGGAACATTCGCAAAAATTTGCTCTTTATATATTTTCTAATTAGAAGTTATATTTTTATGTGTTATACAACTTGATGGATATTTAAAAACCCGAACAATCCAATAGATTTGGATATGGATAGTAAATCGTAAAAACTTATGGATATGGATATAAATATGAGTTAAGTCATAAAAAATGGATATGGATATGGGTATAGTAATACCCGAACTGAACCCTACCCATTGCCATCCCTACGTGGCGTTGATTAGGACGATGACATGGCACTAACTAGGATGCTTGATGACATGGCAAATGACTAAGATGTGTGCTGATGTGGCAACTGACATATGTGATGATGTGACTACATAGTGTATCCGTCCTTTCGGAAATAAATGACATTGTTTTGCTTGGAAGGATAACGTTTAAATCGTCTTCTTCCTCTAAACAATTGTAGCTAGGGTTCTGATAACTTATAAGAGGGTGTGTAGCTTTGTGTGGTGGCGTTCTTTATATTATTGCAATCTACTTGAACAGAGGAACAAATTAAAATATGACAAAATATTTTTGGAGCAAACTAATAATCCAAAATATACGGACATAAGGCTGCAAAGGAAGATTGAAAAAAAAAACTTACAGGCTGTTTGGAACACAGTAAATTGAATTCATTAATGAATTGAATTTAATTACATTAATGAGATCGAATTGAATTCAATTTATATTATTTGGAACAAATCTAGTAATATTAGAATTGAATTCAATTACATTGTTTGGAACAAATCCAATAAGAATAAAATTGAATTCAATTATTTCAAATGACACATTTACCCTTGACTAAAAAATAATGCTATTAACTAATAAACATTCATACTTATATAGTGCAACTTATAAACATCAATTTCATTATAAGTAATATCATCAAAAAAGTTTATTATTAAAATGAAAAGAAAAAATTGATTGCAAATAATATGAGGCTAGACCGAATTAATTATTGAAATAAATAAATTTAATTATTGAAAAACAATTTTCTTAATTTTAAGAATTCTAATTAATTAATTTCAATCTAATTGAAACCAATTAATTCTTATTTTAAAAACCACTTTTCTAAAATTAATTAGGAATCAATATATTATTAATCTTAATCATATTAAGAAAAATAATTTCATATTAAGAAAAATAATTGCCTTAAGTTTGGGATTGAATTGATAATTAATATAATTTAATAATTAAACTCTTGAAAAAATTAAACTTAATTCCAAAACAATTTTGATAAAATCAACCTTTGAAAACAATTAAAAAACTCTTTTCAAAATTTATCAAAATTTAAAAGTTCTTCATTTTTAATTAAAATTTTTAATTAACAAGGCTCAGAAAAAATTTTAAAGGAAGAAAAAGAAAGGTGTCTGGCGCCATGTGAGTATAAAACTCATGTTGGAATAGAGGGTATATTAGGTTTGTGAGTAAAAACAGAAGAGAGGAGTTGATGGGTTCAATTCACGTCACTTGGGACGTGAATTGAATTTGTTAAGCAAGTGGGGTTTAAACCCACGAACGTATTGAATTCATGGCATTTCTCAACTTTCCAAACGCACGAATTGAATTCAATCAATCAATCACAAGATTGAATTCAATTCGTGCGGTTCCAAATAGCCTCTTAGAATTTGTACTCCTTTTTATAAAGGAGGCTATGTTATCATGTAAAAATAGGTAGCAGAGAAAGAATGACAAAAGACTTTGTATATTTTTGCGTGTCTGTAATGATACATACATTAATGTATTTATATACGTTGGGTGACTCCAACTACAGAAGCAAGATCAAGAAAATAATTACGTAGCGTTAATACACATGATTCCGAGAGAAAACTAAGGCTAATTGTATGTTGATATTTGAATTCTAGGATTATTTTAATAGATAGGACTTGAGAAAATTGTAAGGAAAACTGTTGTGTTAATTGGTATAAAGATGGTCGAGTTTCGAAATGAAATTCCAATTTAGAAAGACGAAGGATGTAAACAGAGTAAAGGAGCGACCACCACCAACTGAAGAGTAATAGCAGAATTCGTGGAAGTTAAACCGACGTATGAAATAAATTTCGATAGAATGACTGTAGGGGTGGAATTAATATTGGATGTATTTTAATATTGTGTTTTAAAATTTTGATTCGAATCTATTTTTTAGAGAGTCATTTTTGGAGAAGATGATGTAAACGAGGCTGGCATGCGAAATCAGACACTTTACATAATCAACATAAAACCATTATCGAATCTGTTCAAAATCGCCCGGATGCATTCTTTTATTTTTCTGCTAGTAAATAATTAACAATTTTCGAACAAATGTAATTTTCTAAAGTTATGCAGATTTGGTCTCTTATTTCAGTTGGAAAAGGTTTTAAATAGTTAAAAGATTTCCAATTCCTCTTACTCCAAAGAACGAGTATTTGATGAATGCAGCTCTTCCAAACTTC
>JAOTAX010000003.1:28263181-28275291 GCA_025629825.1 Erythroxylum guanchezii | reverse complement strand
TCGCATTGCCAATGCCTGCTAAAAATCTTCCAACATCCAACAAGCACGCATTCTTACAACAATAAAACATAGTTACATCAAGAAACACCTTTCCTCTGGAAGTTCATCAATTGCGTTCGTAGAGAAGAAAAGAAAAACGAGAATGAAACCTGTGCAAATGCCATCAAGAACCATCCAAGGATGCAGAACAACTCAGATACCCACATCGTCTGCATTGAGATATCAATTAGTTGCAGTTATTTGTTTACGTGAATGTTGAGAAATATTAGAAGGCAAACCCAAGAACTTACACCCCTGCGACCTATTACATCAGCCATCTTTCCATTCACAAATGAACCTATCACTCCACCAACTGTTAGCAGTGAACCGAACAAAGAGTACTGCAGAGGGAAAACTGTTGAGAATTAAGATGTAGCAAGAATAGTAGAAAAGAAACAAACAAAGATAACAACCCACAAAGTTCTGACTAAGGTTCAGTCAATTTATGTTCCTACATCATCTAGAGCAAGAACGACTGGATTTTGCTATGTTAATAAAATAGGATTACATCAGGTTATTTATATCCAATCCCTATTAATAAAATTTTATATAAGACTCTTTGTATTGTATCTCAACCTATTCTATCCTAGTGCTTCCTCAGTCGTCTTATTTCCATGTAATTTTCTTCAGTATAACCATAAACTGAAATATTGATTTCCAATAAATATGTCATTCTGCAATACTAAAAACATACTCTGTGTTATATCTTCTGTTAATCTCTTGCATAACTCATATAACCCATAAATTAAAGAATTGTATTGTTGAGTGCTAAACATAATTCTTGGTTTATCATGCCTCTCAAGTACCTGAAAATCTATTTGATTACTTCTCAATATTGTCATTCAAGTTTCATCATATATTTGCTAACTTACAGCATGAGTGAAATTCAACATAGTGCAGATCATCAGATATATCGTACACCCAATGACACTAACATATGGAATCATATACATGTCTTGAACCTTTATATCTGTCTTCAGTTAAGCCTGAAGTGATATTTCAATGGAGTACTTGTTGGTTTAGAGCTCATTATTTCAAAAATACGTCAAAAACCTTCTCAATATAACTGTATTGAGCTAACCATAATTTTGTAGAGGTCCTATACCTACGAATCTCCACTCCAAGTATTTTCTTGACAGCTCGATCCCAAAAACGTTCATTTAAATTCCTTTCCTAATAAGGGATTCAGTTTATTAACATCATGTACACTCTTTGCAGCAATCAATCTATCATCGACATAAAGTAGCAAATTTTCCTGATAGCTCCTAAATCCTTCATCATAAATTCCTTTCCTAACACGGTATTTAGTTTATTCAAATCATGCATACTCTTTCTGTCAAATAACATGTCCTCCACATACACTAACAGAAAAATAAATTAATCATTATCAAGGCCCTTAATTTAAATATAACAGTCATACATTTTTTTGTAGCCAATTCAAATCATGCAATATTCGAACTACTTATACCATTATGGATATTACTTCAACCTATAAAGTGAATTCATAAATTTACATACCAAGCACTCCTTTCTAAGTTGACTAAACCCTTTAATCTGCTCCACGTAAAGTTGCTCCTGATCCAAGTCACTATTAAGAAAAGTTATCTTCACATCTATCTATTCTAAGTGCATATTTAAACTAACTACTAACACTATCAATATCCTAATGGAATATTTCTTCTGTTATGTATACCATTTTGCTACTAAACGAGAAAATTTCTCCTTATTTTATGATACTATTGTTTTCTTTTGTATACTCACTTGCATCTGATAAGCTTCTTCAATTTAGAAAGCAACATCAAATTCTATATTTTGATTTTATGTGAAGACTCCATTTTTTTTTCCCTTGGAATCCATCTATTTATCCTTCTCCTGATTGTCAATAGCTTCCTGAAAAGTAGTTGGATCGTTATTATTGATGATAAATACGACAAATTAACATTGAATCTTTCTAAACATACGACTTGGAAGTCTAATAGTGTGTCTCACTCTATCTGTGGCTAAATTGTGATGCTGCTCTTCACTTGATATAGTTATTCTATCTCCTAAAAATAGAATTTACAATCCCTTCAACATTTTCTCCAATTTTCCTAGTTCTGTTTGTATTACCTTTGAGTCTGGTACTACCCTTTTCTAATCTTAGCATATCCTTTCTATATGTTTGCTTCAGCATGAATTGCTCATCAAAAACTACATCCCTACTAATCACCATCTACTTTAATATTGGGTTTCAAAACTTGTTGACACCATTTAGAAAAGCATTTAAGATACAACTTTTGGATCCAATTTAGACCTCTTATCACTAGAAATATATACACAAGCAAGATAAGCGACAATTTTCAAACTTAAAAAACTACCTTGTTTCTTGTCCATACTACCTCTATAACTCTCCCATCTAGTAAATTATGTAGTGATTTATTGATGAGGTAATATGTTATACTCACGTATCCGCTTAAAATTTGTTAACGAGTCCTACTTTTAGCCCCAGACACCTGGCTCTTATAATTATATATCGAACCATCCTCTTTGAGATACCATTTTCCTATTCTATTGCATGAATTATATCATGCCTTTGGATACCATGCTCCTCAAAATATTAATGGAACTATAATTTTATATCCTTAGTACCATTGTCTGATCTCAAGTATTTGATCATGTTTCCTCTCTAGTTCTCTAGCTCCATTTTCCATGCCCTGATCCTAGAAAAGACTTTTAGATGAAGTAATTTTAGACTTCCCTAAAAACTCATTTATAAATATCACAAAGCATTGAGATCCATTCAACGAAAACTTTTTAGTAAGACCTTACATATCAAAATCCAAATAATCTAGAAGTCCTTTAGTTTTGTACTTGTCAGTCTTAAAATGTCACTTTAGACTATACATTAGGCACACAAAACTTACAGAAGTCTAACTTATAATATTGAAGACCCTTCAATAATTTGCTTTTGCAAAGTTCTGTTATCCCATGTTTTGTAAGATGATCTAGTTGTATGTGGCATAATGTAATACTATCTTCCTAACTCTAAAGCCGTAACTTCTCCTCCTAAAAATGGGTTTTTCATCAGCCAATAGATGTTTTCCGCTAGTTTAGACCATTTATCACAATCAATAAACTCTTAATCATATTAATATTATGTCTACCAATTTTATAACCAGAACAATAAGCATGCATGTAAAGAGATTCTCAAATTCGGTACATATAAAAAATCGCAACATTTCCTAATAACACCAAATATCTTTATCACGTTTTGTCCTATTTTAAAAAATTATGTAGGCTTTATCTTCACCTAACTGTGACAACTTTAATTTCCTGGTGTGTAGGAATCAAACCAGCTTTGTTTAGTGTTACATGATATGAGCATCTTGTATCCAAAATTGGTGAAGTCTTGACTTAATTTGTTGAAACACAGCGCACATCTTTGTCATTGCAATCAAAATTCCTACTCTACACTATATTATCAGGCCTTGACAAATCATCAATTTTTCTTTCATCACTCTGCTTCTTATTGTTTAGTCAGTCTCTCTTGATATACCCATTCTGCTTATACTTATGCCATTGGACTACATTTCTGTCCTTCAATTTATACCTAGAATTTTGCTTCGTTGATCCATCTTCAGTACTATACTTTCTCTTATTATCTTGATTTCCTCTCAGAAACAATCCTTCACTTTGAGAGGTTCATTAGTGTTCTGTCACTGTTGGTTATGAATCAATAGTACAGCTGTTCACACTAACTATATCCTTTCCTAATGTGAGTATGATCATTAGATATTCGTAAGAAAAAGGTAAAAAAAATAAAGAAAAATCATTATTTTACCCTTATCTTCTATAGTCATCTCGAATCTTAGAAGATCACTGATTATTTGGTTGAATGAATCAATATGTTGCTCTAGATCTATACCTTCCTACATCTTCAACTCATATAACTTTTACTTCATATACAACTTGTTTATATCAACTCTCTAGTGTCTTCCATTTCTCCACAGGAGATACAATATCCATGATGTGGTACATGACCTTGTTTGCTAGACATAACCTAATTGTTCCTAGTGGTGGCACCTGTAACTCTTCCCATTCAAGCACATCCATATTTTCTGACTTAATCTCATGCAATCCCCTTACCATCTTTTATTGTGCCAACAAATCCTTCATCTTCCATTGCCACAATTCGAAACTTTCAGTTCCGTTAAACTTCCTCATTTCAAACTTTACAACTAAATTCATTTTCATGTTAACTATTCTTTGGTACTTATTGAGAACTAAGATGCAACAAAAATAGTATGAAAGAAACAAACAAAAATAAGAACATAAGAAGTTTTAACAAAGCTCGGTCAATTTGTGTGCCTATGTCTTCAAGAGTAACAGCAGGTGATTTTCTCTACATTAATAAAATAATGTTACATTAAGTTATTTATACCTAAATCCTATCTGGTACAATTTTACACAATATTTCATGTACCTAACTCCAACCTATCTTATATATAATTTTAATAAGACCTAGAGTTATTTCAAGACTTCATCGTTTCTAAAACAAGAGATTCATTCTCGACACGATTATATCTCAGGTTATATCTAACACTGTTTCTTTCTAGCGGGGAGCACAAGTACATATACGCTCATGCTTCTACTGCTTCTTTATAGTGAGGAACACATGCATAAATATACTCGTATTGCAGACCATATTCTCCACTGCTTCTCGTGTCTTCACCCTGTAATTCTAGATCACAAGCGGGACCAAGGTCAACCAAAATACTTGAATATACACGCCCATGTAATATATAAAACGTACACAACAAGAAGTATAATATAAACCAATCCAATTCAGAATGCGTTCAGATCCTCTTCCCAATTTTATTGTAAAATAGTGCCAGGAGTACGGTTTAGAATTCCTTGCATCAGTCCAACACAAACATTTAGATGCAAATCAATCTTTTTCCGATCTTTCCTTACAAAATCAATCAAGATAACTCTTTTATTGTTTTTTTCTCATATATCAAGGAAAGTGAAAACCAAAATGGAAATGGAAACGGAACCTACTGCTGCCACAGACAAGCCCAGGTCTTGCATGATTCCAGATTCTGCTGGTGCTGAATATGCTGACTGCGAACGAAAGGCATAAAACTAGCATTTCAGTTGAAGTCCATTGATCACTTAAATCAAGTTTCACGAGTTCATGAAGAGTTTACGAAAGACATGCAGAAAATTTGTAGAAATAAATGGTTTGATAGCACTTACAGCATTGCCAGAACCCAAGGCACCGCAAACAGCAACTACAGTGCTTAGAACCAGAACACGAGTTACGGAGTGATTTGTTGCTTCTTTGTCGTTGAAGTCACCATCATTAGGCCTCACCTCAACAACCGTAGACTTTTGTATTAGCGCTTCTTCCATGCTTTCTCTCTCCATAATGTATTTTCTTTACATATAGCCAAATGGAAGACAAAGATGAACCAGGAAATCGGGAAGAAACATATGATCTATAAAACATTAAGGCTCAATTTTTGACAATCATTTGAGGTTGGTAAGGTTAATTTCTTAACACCGCAATTATATTATTATATAATATTAAACACGACAGAGAAAATATCGTGTGCTCATGTTCTTTAATCCAAAGTAAACGACCGCCATTTGATGCCAACCTGGACTAAACTGCTGGTTTCTTTATGTATATTTGTATTTAATGGAAGATCATGATGCATCTAAGGTTCATGTCTTACATTGTTTGAGGGATAAACAGATAATCTTACATTGTTTTTAAAGGGATCAGGAAAACGTGCTCGCGAGATGCTCAAATTATTTGAGAGATGAACAGACAGTCATTCTTTATTGTTGTACAGTTTTTATATAAAAAGTAATGACTTAAAAAAAATGATGACCAGATTAGTCCTTTCCTGCGGTAGTTAGCCAAAGTCTTTGAAGAGAAGGTAACGGACTGAAAGGAGCATGTGTGACTCGTTCAACGTTTACTTTTCTTTTTTAATAGAGAAGTACAGATATTTTAACTACAAATTCAATCCATCTTACATTTTATTAAGGTCTAAATGGTATAACAGATGAACTTTAGCTATAATTCTTTTCTGCTGAATCCTTGTAACGAGTCCTTCACCAGTTTAATTAGGATCAATGCTAACGGAAGCCTGAGCTCAGAATGCTGAAAATTCTTCCAGATTCATTTTTTTTAGATTGTTACAGTACTGGTGATCATGATAATGGGATTTTATAATTCATTCCAATCATTCAAGTTTGATAAAATGTTTTAATTCATTATGTTTCTTATTAGAGTATCTCGTATTGATTAAACTTGAAAATGTTAAAAGATTTATAAGTGATAAGGGTCAACTATCTAAATAACTAGTTTTGGTAATTTTAACAATAGTTGACCCAAGCTCAATTCTTATTAGTAGACTCTACATTTTATCCATATTAAAAATTATAATATGGTATCAGAGCAAGTTTGGTCTGAATTATTAATTTTTCAGTTGTCCGTCTAGATGTCCAGTCTCAGCGGTCCAGTCCGGTTACTACTGTATTTATTTCAAGTGACAACTGGATGTTTCGTCCCAGTTACAGTTGAGGGGAAATATTATAGTATCTCATATTGACTAAACATGAAAATGTTAAAAAATTTATAAGTGGTAAGGATCAACTATTCAAATAACTAGTTCTAGTCATTTTAACAATAGTTGACCTAAGCTTAATTCTTGTTAATAGACTCTTCACTTTACTCATATTAAAATTTTGAATACAATTCTGTCGTGCGATAGTCGTTATTGAAGCTCCTTTGAAAGCAGAAAGTGAATGAATAAAACCTTAACAAGCTCACTTTGAAAGATTGTGATTACAAAGAGATGTTAACAAGCTTGTAGGCTTCAATAGAGAAGCCTGGCCAGTTTATCAAGGTCACCGCACTACTTCTCGCTGATAGGAAACGTCTGAAACAAGAAAACCTTATCAGAGCCTAGCATATGTATGAGCACGTATACTTCATGTGTCAACGTGGGTTGGATAACTCAAGTTGGATCATATTTTATTACCTATACATCATAACAAATGGTAATCCTGCCCTGCCTACCGAGTAAGCTACACCAAAACCCGCCAACAATGTATTGAAGTGCATAACATGACCCAGGATTTAATATGAAAGTGAATGAATGAAGAAAACACGGGAAATATTGGTTTTTGCTTCCATAGCTTTGAACTAGCTTTTCGACGTCAAAATTTCCAAGTTTTCACAATAACCTTTACGAAAGTTGATCTACCGAATATTGTTAATATTTTTCAAACTTTCTTAACGTGTGAACTTCTTACTAAGTCAAAGAATTCGAATGTTGACATTTTACTTAAGCAGAAGTGGGAGGCTTTAATCTTATATATATATCATTCATATCGGACGTCCCATCACGGGCCCAATGCATACTCAACCTATACTAATTAAGATCTATTTTTTTCGCTGAACTTTAATCTATTAACTCATATATTTTATTAAGCTACTTTATTATTTTTATATGCACAAATTCAATTTGATTAATCATAAATTTATTAAAATCATAAAAGCGTAATTAATTGTTATCCAACCTTAAGAAAATACTAACATGTATAAGCAGCCAACTTGGGTATCATTGGTCTAGAACTATTTTGATGCACCATGAGAAAAAGAGGCGCTAATAAGCGTGAAATAAGGCAAGTATTTGGTTATGCTTTTATAATGTGTCAACCTAAATGCTTTTGGAATTTGTCAGGCGTTGAAACATAAATAATAAAAAAGAGAAAATAGTTTGTTATGTTATTTAATAATTTCATTAAAATATAAAAACACAAATATTTATAAATTAATAATGACTAAACTTTAAAAAGGCCTGACTAATAAGAAAAGTTATTCTTAAATATAATGTAAAATTACTAAAGAAACAATATATCATTTTTTAAATAGACCTAAAAAAAGTAGATTTTGACTTCAAAAAGTCCATTCAACTATGTTGATTGCGGCCGTTACATCGATTGAGTGAAAAATAGTTCTCGCTTTAAATTAGAAGGATATATGGCCGTTCAAAGTTTTAATTGAACTTCTTATGCTTTATTCGCCGAAAAATTTAACCTGTCTTGCTATTTGTTACTAGAATATTTTGTTTTTCTTTTTGAAGGTTGAAAGGGAATTTATAAAAATCACCAGTGCAATGGGATTAAACAACTTTCAGAAGAATAAGACAACCCTGCATTATAGCCGTAGCTGTTCTAAATTATATGTAAAAAAAAAAGACCAGGCTTAGTAGAAATCTATTCAAATTAAAACAAGATACTAGAGGGAATATTAAAATGGTAGAAACAGGAACTAGAAGAGCAAACGTGCTCTATAGTAATGTCTAGGTTGGAGTAATATGCCTGCGAGGTTTAATCTCATTAGACTTTATTATGGTTACTTCCCTCGTCCAAGGCATAATTTTGTTCCACATCGTACAAGTGTCTTTCGGAATGTTATTTTGATATATTAATTAGAATTATCTCTTTAGTTTAAGAAATAATGCATGAGAGGGATTGTTTAAGCTAGAATTGTTTTTGAATATACATTGAGACTATATTTTTGATGAATTTGTGTATAAAGATAATAAGAGCACTTAGAATAATCATTTTTGTGACCTAAAGACACCTATCTTACTTTTTATTCCTAGAAAACTAATTTGAGCTTTACCCTTTCCTTTCTTGCATAATAACATTTTTAAAAATCACTTTTACCCTTCTTATTGTTGATGTTCTTAATGATTTTGAGCCCCAAAAATAAAGAAATTATTTAAGCTCATTTGCATAGGATTTTGACTATTTTTATAAAAAGTAAATTAGTTTATTCAAATTGCATTATTTTGATTTTTCTTTTTTCTAATAGAATGGGGGAGAAGTATATAAAAAAAGAGAAATCTCCTCTTTGACATTCTTGTTTAAAAAAGAAAAAGAGAAAAAAGAAAGAAAAATAAAAAGAAAACAAGAGTGAGGTGATTGAAAAGGATGATATTTGAATTGAGTGAATTTTTTATTGCTTTAAGTTAAAGCTTGTGTGGATAAGTTTTAATGATTTCCTTCAATTTACTTACCATAAAAACTTCTTTTTTGTCATACCTTACCTAAGTTACGTTACAATCTTTATCAGTTCCCTTTGATTTATATATTAAGTTCATTTTAGTTAAGTGATAGATTCTTAAGCAAGCTTATGGAAATAACTTGCTATGCTTTGACTCGAGAGCCTAATGAACTCTAAACACTTTAAGTTTACAGGGTGAAATCTATGAGAGGGTGTCAAAGTGTTGTTTCATTTGATTTATCAAAATTGATGAGATGTTATGTTTTCATTCTAACAATATTTCTTATGAGTGCTTATTCTCTTGATTGTTATTTTATCCTAAACCTTCAATGTAAATTAGTTTTTAGATATTTTCTAGATAACATGATAAAAGCTAAAAAGTTTTTATAAGGATAATTGATGTATTGAATTGATGTATGCTTGAGGACAAGCAACAGTCCGATATGGGAAAATTTGATAAGATGTTATTTTGCTATATTAATTGGAATTATCTCTTTTGTTTTAAATATATTTTTCCGTTTAAACAGGAAAATTAATGTTTGTTTTGTTTTAGGAGATGAAAAGAGAAGATTGCATCAAATCAGAGCATTATTAGTGTAAATCATGAATTTTGGAAAAAGTAGATAGATTATTGCACTGGATGAGATGAGATCATGCCTAATGTCAGATTCACTTAAAGAGTTAGAGTTTAATTAGGAAACTTCTTTGCATCAGGAAATTGAATTTGTTTTAGATAGAAATCTTTGCAAGATAGAACTAAACTAGGGTTTGGGTAGAAAAACAAGAGAGACATCTTTCACTTTTCCAACCTTCTTCTTTTTGTTTCTTTTGAGTCTTCTCTAAATCTTTCATCTTTCTTGTGTTTTTGGTGTGGAAACTTAAGTCATGTGTGGCTAAACCCAAATATTCTAATTGAAGGGGATTTAAAACTCTAGTTGTAACCTTGTAAGGTTTTGTTCTAAACTTATATTCATGTTTTAATTCAAGTATTTCTTGTCTATGTTCTTAACTTCATAAATAATTAATATTGATTAATATGACAAATTAATTTGACGTTCATTATTCTATAGCTATACATGAATTTAGTGATCTATAATTGTCATGAAGGATTAATATAAGTAGCAACTAGGTTATTTGTAAATTTGCATATTTAATGTATGATAAACAAGAAAACTAAGTTAAATAGTTGCAGTTATTTTAATTATTTAATTTAGAATTTAGTCTTTTTTACTAAGCTTAATGATATCATTTAATTGATATTCAAGAAAATGATTCATCCTTAAAGATACAAATAGCACAATTCAAGCTACCACACTTAGAATACATATCAATCAGAGCATTAAATAGGGAAACATCAATAATACATTCTCTTCTAATTGTATATCCATGATTTTTTTTTCCACTACTCAAAGTAATATCTGAGCTATAAGTAGGAA
This sequence comes from Erythroxylum guanchezii, assembly GCA_025629825.1. Lineage (NCBI taxonomy): Eukaryota > Viridiplantae > Streptophyta > Magnoliopsida > Malpighiales > Erythroxylaceae > Erythroxylum > Erythroxylum guanchezii. The sequence continues at coordinate 28,264,743 of JAOTAX010000003.1, read as the reverse complement.
GAATACTTTTAAGAGATATTCCACCAAAATTTTCTATCTTTCATCTACATTTCATTAAAAAGGTTCACGAGCTTCATTTCTCACATAACTATTTATCATTGTTGTCTAAATAAAAACATTTATACTCTCCATTAAAGAATCATATACCCATAACTTATTAGTCAAAACTAAACCAAGTGAAAATCCAAGACAAAACTCAAACCCAATTTGTTTCTTATTACATATCTATGAAGTTGTCTTCCATAATCTAGTTTCTCTACATTTTCAGTGAATAAAGGCAATCAGAATTATAAAAGCATCATACTTTAAATCATCAAGTTGCATATCTTTAAGAAAATATAATATCTCTTTACAATAATAAAAATTTTCATGGCTTTTCAAGACTTGTTGAATTTAATTAAGTTTTTTATTCCTTCAAGAACTTCTTCAAGTTCGTAAATCAAATGTGAAACAAATTCACTTCCAAAAAAAGATAGATGGTTGAAGGGTTAGAGGAGACAGATTGATAGTAATGGTGGCTGAAAAAATGGAGGGGAAAATACAAAAAATAAAATACTCAATTATTTTGATAATCTAAACTATTATAAAATCAAGAAAAAAAAGATTAAAATGTTAAGTTAAACTAATAAACGTCATGATTTAGTAAGTCCATGTGGTCTTGCTAGCATGTCATATCGAATAGGTTACAAGATTAGTAATGGAGTTAGATTTTAGGGTGCAAACAATAATCATCTTGTAAATGTTAAGATACAAAGTAGTACTAAAGATAATAATAATATGCATTAACTTAAACCTTTTGTAGAACATTTGGGGGAGATTTAAACCATTTACCTATTTTAGTGCCTTTGTTGTCATAACAAATGGTGATCAAGTCATACCTATTGTAACTAACAATATATAAGCAACGAACTTCGAAATCATTAAGCTAGAACTATTTTGATGTAGTATGAGAAACTGACGTATCAAATAAATGTGAAATAGAATTAACACTCAATTATGATTTTGGATTTGTCAGATGTTGAAACGTTTTCTTTTTGGAAAATTTAGATGTTGAAACTTAAACATTAAGAAAGAGAAAATAGTTTTTTTTATCTTCTTTAACAATCTTAAAAAATATATAATAAGAATATTAATAAGTGCTAATTACACTATATTCTAGCATTATTATGAGTATTTTACTTGTCTTTGGATTATTTATAACTCTTCAATAAAGGAGGAGTGAATTAGAGAAACTTTGAGTTGAGTTAGAGTGGTTTTGGCTTAATTTAGAGGAATGAATCAAAATATAACACCAACAAGGACTTATGTTCAACAATATAGGGCAATAGAGACCCGCGCTTAATAATATGTGGACAATAAAGACCCATTTTTAGGATTACCTTGCACAAAAGGAGAGAGGGAGTCAAGAACATGCAAGAAGTCTTTCTTGCCTACCAATTTCGTATATACCTCAATGGAAGAAGAGAGAGGCATCCAATGCATCATTTCTTGCATTAATCAATCATAAAATAGCCAATAAATGAGACTTACTTCATTTATCTTTAAAATGGCTATATGAAAAG
>JAOTAX010000003.1:28245035-28255055 GCA_025629825.1 Erythroxylum guanchezii | reverse complement strand
TAAAGACTTTGAGTGTAGAGAGTCAAATCCTTTAGAGTGTGTCAAGTTTTGTTTCATTTGACTTTGATGGAATTGATGAGATGTTATGTTTTAACAATGTGTTATGAGTGCTTATTCTCTCAATTGTTATTTTATCTTAAACCTTCAATATAAATTAACGTTTGGATATTTTTGGATAACAAGAAAGAAGATGAGAGGTTGTTATGAAGATGATTGATGTATTGAATTGATGTATGCTTGAGGACAAGTAAGAGTCCGGTGTGAGGGACTTTGATAAGATGTCATCTTGATATATTAATTGATATTATCTCTTTTGTTTTATATTTATTTTGGTGATTAAATATGAAAATTAATGTTTGTTTTATTTTAGGAGATAAAAAGTGGAGACTACATCAAATCGAAAAACTATTGTGACAAATATAAATTTCGAATAAAGTGAAGAAATGATTGCAACAGATAAGGGGAGAAACCCTAATGCCAGATTTACTTGAAGATTTGAAGTTTAAGTAGGAAACTTTCTTCTTTCCCTATCATTAATGGACTGAGATTTGTTTTAGTTAGGCATATTTGCAAGAAAGGGTAAGATTAGCTGTAGAGTAGGAAAACATTATAAAAGGAATATTCCCCACCTGTCCAAAAAATCAATCATTCTTCTTCTTACTTTAATATTTTTGTTAAAAAATAGAAAGAGAAAAATAGAAAAAACAGAAAAACAAAAGAAAAAAGTGATTGAAAGAGATGTTATTTAAATCAAATAAATTTTGAATTGAAACATGTGTGGGTAAGTTTAAATGATTTCCTTCAATTTATTTAGCCAAAAAGCTTTTTTTTTCATACCTTACCTAAGTCAAGTTATAACCTTTATAAAATCCCTACGATTCATGCATTAAGTTCATCATTGTTAAGTGGTGGAGATATAATTCTTGAGTAAGCTTATGGAAAGAACTCTCTATGTTTTGATTTGAGAACTTAATGAACACTAAAGACTTTGAGTGTAGAGATTCAAACCCTTTAGAGTGTATCAAGTTTTGATTCATTTGACTTTGATGGAATTGATGAGATGTTATGTTTTAACAATGTGTTATGAGTGCTTATTCTCTCAATTGTTATTTTATCTTAAACCTTCAATATAAATTAACGTTTGGATATTTTTGGATAACAAGAAAGAAGATGAGAGGTTGTTATGAAGATGATTGATGTATTGAATTGGTGTATGCTTGAGGACAAGTAAGAGTCCGGTGTGAGGGACTTTGATCAGATGTTATCTTGATATATTAATTGATATTATCTCTTTTGTTTTATATTTATTTTGGTGTTTAAATATGAAAGTTAATGATTGTTTTATTTTAGGAGATAAAAAGTGGAGACTACATCAAATCGAAAAACTATTGTGACAAATAAAAATTTTGGATAAATTGAAGAAATGATTGCAGCAAATAAGGGGAGAAACCCTAATGCCAGATTTACTTGAAGATTTGAAGTTTAAGTAGGAAACTTTCTTCTTTCCCTATCATTAATGGATTGAGATTTGTTTTAGTTAGGCATATTTCCAAGAAAGGGTAAGATTAGGTGTAGAGTAGGAAAACATTATAAAAGGAACGTTCCCCACCTCTCCAAAAAATCAATCATTCTTCTTCTTAATTTAATATTTTTGTTAAAAAAAGAAAAAAATAGAAAGAGAAAAATAGAAAAAACAGAAAAACAAAAGAAAAAAGTGATTGAAAGAAATGTTATTTAAATCAAATAAATTTTGGATTGAAACTTGTGTGGATAAGTTTGAATGATTTCCTTCAATTTATTTAGCTAAAAAGTTTCTTTTTCATACCTTACCTAAGTCAAGTTATAACCCTTATAAAATCCCTTTGATTTATGCATTAAGTTCATCATTATTAAGTGGTGGAGATATAATTCTTGAGTAAGCTTATGGAAATAACTCGCTATGTTTTAATTTGAGAACTTAATGAACACTAAAGACTTTTAGTGTAGAGAGTCAAATCCTTTAGAGTGTGTCAAGTTTTGTTTCATTTGACTTTGATGGAATTGATGAGATGTTATGTTTTAACAATGTGTTATGAGTGCTTATTCTCTCGATTGCTATTTTATCTTAAACCTTCAATATGAATTAACTTTTGGATATTTTTGGATAACATGAAAGGAGATGAGAGGTTGTTATGAAGATGATTGATGTATTGAATTGATGTATGCTTGAGGAAAAGTAAGAGTTCTATGTGAGGGACTTTGATAAGATGTTATCTCGATATATTAATTGATATTATCTCTTTTGTTTTATATTTATTTTGGTGTTTAAATATGAAAATGAATGTTTGTTTTATTTTAAGATATAAAAAGTGGAGACTACATCAAATTGAAAAACTATTTTGACAAATACAAACTTTGGATAAAGTGAAGAAATGATTGCAACAGATAAGGGGAGAAACCCTATTGCCAGATTTACTTGAAGAGTTGAAGTTTAAGTAGGAAACTTTCTTCTTTCCCTATCATTAATGGATTGAGATTTGTTTTAGTTAGGCATATTTGCAAGAAAGGGTAAGATTAGGAGTAGAGTAGGAAAACATTATAAAAGGAACATTCCCCACCTCTCCAAAGAATCAATCATTCTTCTTCTTACTTTAATATTTTTGTTAAAAAAAATAGAAAGAGAAAGATAGAAAAAACAGAAAATCAAAAGAAAAAAGTGATTGAAAGAGATGTTATTTAAATCAAATAAATTTGGATTAAAACTTGTGTGGATAAGTTTGAATGATTTCCTTCAATTTATTTAGCTAAAAAGCTTCTTTTTTCATACCTTACCTAAGTCAAGTTATAACCCTTATAAAATCCCTTTGATTTATGCATTAAGTTCATCATTGTTAAGTGGTGGAGATATAATTCTTGAGTAAGTTTATAGAAATAACTCGCTATGTTTTGATTTGAGAACTTAATGAACCCTAAAGACTTTGAGTGTAGAGAGTCAAATCCTTTAGAGTGTGTCAAGTTTTGTTTCATTTGACTTTGAAGGAATTGATGAGATGTTATGTTTTAACAATTTGTTATGAGTGCTTATTCTCTCGATTGTTATTTTATCTTAAACCTTCAATATGAATTAACTTTTGGATATTTTTGGATAACATGAAAGGAGATGAGAGGTTTTAGTAAATTAATCGAAAACCCCCAATTTATTTTATTTTTTGAAATTAAAAACTAGTATTTAGTTCTTTTGGGATTTGACCTAGTTCTATGACTACTACAAAAATTTGGAGAATCAAAATTATTTTAAGGGCTTCGATAACTTGATCATGTTCCAAGAAAGAAATGGTAGCTAGTGGTAGATCAGCGATTAGTTGGGCCTCTAACCTAGCTAGCATTAGATTATACACGTAAGTCTAATAAAGATGACTGACTAAAGTGAAGCCTATGAAACAAGGTGCCTCAAATGTAACGGGGTATACAAAGAACAACAGAAAAGTGAGTGGCATGAGGTGCAGACATGAACTAACTGACAATGTGAACAACATAAGCAATATCTGGATAAGTGACAATAAGGTATATAAGACTACTAATTAGTTGTTAATAAAGTGTACCATTACTCAGAGGAGTTGCACCTATAGCAAAGATATGATCATCAAAGTGGAGTGGGGTGCTAGCAATCTTAGTGTCAGTTAGACCAACACGAGAGCTACTTAGCTTAGTGTCAGTAGCATACTTAGCTTGAGATAAGTAGTAACCTTAATCATTATAAGATACTTTAAAGTGTAAAAAATAGCTCAGGGGACCTACATCTTACACTTCAAATTGTTAATGAAGATACGATTTGAGAGTAGCGATCCCTTGAGTGTCATCATCGGTTATTATCACATCATCAACATATAGAAGGAGATGAGTGCATTATTGATCTATTTTTCGAATAAACAAAGTATGATCATAAAAGTTATATGTAAAGCCAAGATGGTTTATGTTGGAGCTGAATTTAGCAAACCATACTCTAAGAGCTTAGTTAGGTCACATAAGGCTTTACGAAGATGACAAACTTTATTAGGTGGATAAGTATACCCAAGTGGAGGTCACATATATACTTCTTTATGAAGATCACCATTAAGAAAGGCATTCTTGACATCCATTTGGACGAATTGCGAATGCTTGCTTGTTACTATGGCAATAAGACTGTTAACTGAAGTTAGACGAGTGACTGGAGCAAAGGTCTCCTTATAATCAATTCCAACCAATCGTGCTTTGTATCTTTCGACTAATCCATCAACATGAATCTTGATTTTGTAGACCTATTTATAGCTAATAACAAACTTATCTGGATGTAGGTCAATCAACTAATTCCTAAGTGATGATGTTAGAAAGAGCCCATAATTCTTCTTCTATTCCATGTTGTCATAAGATTTAGAGATGGCCTCATGATAGGTGCGAGTTTCCTATAGAAAGACAATAGTGGAATAAATATGGAAGTCTTTAAGATGAACAAATGGTTTACTTACTTTAGAGGATCGACGGAGGAGTTATGGAGACTCGATAGATTCTGATGAATGAATAGAAAAGGAAGAGCTATTTGGTAAAGTTGGAGGATCTGCAATGGGAGAAGATACAATATAATCAGGCATTGGTTATGTTAAAATGATATAGTTGTAAGACAGATATACAGAAGAAATATCAGGAAAAAATGTATGGTAGGTTAGGAAAAACTTTGTTTAAGGGTTCACTGACTTAAAATTTTGACATTGTGGAAAACTTTTTATGTTCCAAAAAAAGTGAGGTATCGAGAGATTCAAAGTCTTTGAGATAGTGGATCCCAGCATTTATATCCTTTGTGCTCTATCATATACCCTATAAAATAACATAAACATGCTCTAAGTTTAAATTTGGTGTGCTCATGAGGTTGTAATAGAACAAAGCATGCACATCCAAAAAATTTAAGAGACTAATAGTCAGGAGCACAAAGACATATTACTTATGATAGGAGAATGTGATTAATAGTATAGACAGCAGTAAATTTTACTTCTCCCCAAAAGGCTTCAAGACAATAAGATGATATAAGGAGGGCTCGAATAGTGTCAAGAATATGTCTATATTTGCATTTGACTAGACCATTTTGTTAAGATCTATTTGGACAGGATCTATAAATAATGGTACCTTGTTTATTAAGAAAATTGATGAATTTTGTATCTTTGTATTCCATGGTATTATCCTTTCAAAATGCTTTAATCTTGTAAGAGAACTTAGTGTCATATTAGCAAAACAAGAGTAAATGGACAATAATTCAAATCTATGTTTCATTAGATAAATCCATGTATAGCAAGAAAAATCATCAACAAAGATCACATAATATTTCATGCTACCCATAGTTTCATGAGGTGTAGGACCCCAAGTGTCAAAATGAATTAGATCAAAACGTGTCAAAGAGATAGAATCATTAAGAGAAAATGGTAAAGCATGACTTTTAGTTGACAAGTGACATAATCAAAATGTTCAAACTTAACATAACCTAGGGTACCACTATAGATTAAAAGACCCTAATATAAAGGTAGAAAGATAACCCAAACGAGAGTGCCATATATGAGAGTTGACAATACCAACAACAAGCTTTCTAAGGATCTTGTTCGTTTATGGATTCTATGCAATGTAATCATGATTCGAAAAGGATAAGTTAACACCAAATTCATATAATTGTCCAAAAAAAATAAGATTTAAAAAGAGTTTGGGAACAATAAAGGATTTAGATAAATGTAATATGGATGTGTGAACAGTACCTATATATTATACATACATAGTATAATTATCAACAGTGTAAACAACGTGTGGAATATATGGTATTCTTAAAGATTCTAAGAATGGAAGAATCAAAGGTCATATGATTGCAACATGCAAAATCGAGATACCAAGAATTTGAGATACTTGATGTGACAGATAGGGCAGAGGAGGAGACTGTACCAGAATATGGTTAAAGTTGTAAAAGAAGGGTGTGGAGGTCCTTTAAAGAGAATTTAGGAGAGGTATTTTCTGTTGGCCCCTCAGTTGTAGCAATAATAGTGAAAGCAAGCTAAAGAGACTTAGAAGAACTTTTTTTCCAGAGTTTTATTTGAGTCGTTTTCTACATTCAAAGATGTGATGTTTGGCCTTTTTGGAGTATATGTAATTTCCTTTATAAGCTTATTACTGAATTTGTGAGAAGTTTGAGAAAAGGTATGAGTTGCAAGCACAACATCAATAGATGCGACATATTTTTCCATACGGAGCATATTGAGGTGACTTTCCTTTGAGATGAGCTCCTTAATGACAATGTCGAGATTGGGTAGAATTTCTCTATAAAGAAGAGAGTTGTGAATGGGTTCAAATTTATCCTTGAGACTCATAAGTAAATATCATATATGAAGGTTTACGTAAATCACAATAGCATTAGAACTAGGTCAGACAAGACCGCAAAGTGCTAGATGATCTTAAAGTTTTTGCAATTCAAGCACATAACTGTGTATTGTCTGTCTAGGTTGTTATTGAATCAGATGAAGTATCCTATACAACTGAAGTTGGTAGACATCATCAAATACAAAATAATGATTTCCATATCTCCTAGGTTGTGTCAAAACATCGAAAGTCAAGTTTGATGGTGTTGGCATAAGTATTTTGAAACTATGTTAAGATTTGATGGTTCATTCCATCCCATGCCACCAATCATTCGGTAAATACATTAATGTCTTCATCTCTCTTTTGAGTGGGTTGTATTTCTCTAGTAACAATACACCAAAAAAGTCTCTCCTTAAGAAAGCTACATATTTCCTTAACCCAAAGATCATAGTTGGAGCCATCAAAGATGATATTAATAGGGTTGACAATGTATTGGGGAAGTTTAGAGGCATCCATAGTGAAAGAAGACTACAAAATAGGAGAAAACCTACTTATAGAGATGGAATTTGATTATTTTGGCCTTAAAATTTGATTCTAAATGAAGAAGAACCTTAGGAACTGATCTCATTTGTAGAGAAACTGAATTAAAATATATTGAACCAGACAGTCAAAGTATTGGTCAACTCCTTTTTAAACTGAACCAAACTAAGGAGGAGAAGACACATAGAGAAATAAGCTAATGAAATGTTTATAGCTTACGTGTAAGTATTTGTGTTGAGATGGCAATGAGCTAGTAATGTTGTGCTAGCAGATGTGGTAGCGTGACATAGTAGGTGACATTTCAGATGATGTGGCAGCTGAGGTGGCTATGACTAGGATGTTGGATTATGTGGCAACCAACTTGTTTTCCACCTTCCATGACTAAACGACGTTGTTTTTCTTGGTAGCTAAACAACATCATTTAGATCTTCTTCTTCCTTCAAACACCCGCAATTAGGATTTCAAAATCCAACGACTTTGGACGGGACATGACAGCTGATGGAGAGGCTTCCAAAGATGATTTTAACATTTTGTAATATGCTCAAAAGGAGAAACAATCGGGCATATGAAAAATCATTTTTGGAGTAGATTTAGAAACCTAGAATACTAAAGCAGAATGTTGTGAGAGAGAATGAAGATGGACTCCAAAATTTTATCTCCTTTTGTTACAAAGAAGGCTCTAATACTCTGTAGAAATAAAGAACGAATTAGAAATGCAGAAACATTCTCTATATTTTTGTGTATATGATGTGATATATATTTACTTATTTATACACTCTGAGTGACTCTAACTAAAGAAACAAATCAACTAAATATTATATAGTATTAATGTACATGATTTCAGGAGAAAATGAAGACTAATTAGATGTTGATAGTTGCCTGCCAAAGATTAAGTTAATAATAATGTTATGTATGTTGTGTAAATTCTACAGCAGCTTCACCTAAGGACTTAAGAAGGAGAGTTGTTGCTTATAAGTTAAAAGTTAACCAATAACAAATTTAGATAATCTGAACTATGTAGAGAAAGTAGATCTCCATTATGTAGAGAAAGACTAGATTTCCTATGACCAAGGGAGTTGAATTAAATGCAGAGGATGGTAGCCTGGTTAGTTGGTAAATTTGTTAGCCTGGTTGATTGGTAAATTTGTTATACTCTCGAGTCTAACAAGACCATATTATTACATATGTAACTTAACAATTAAATCAGTTCTATAAACTCCCAAGAAAGAAGATTAAAGCATCTAAATATGGCAGTATATTCAGATGCTAGTTAGGGAGGTTTAACTTGATTAGATTTTGATCAATGCTAGATAACATTAGTAAATGATGCTTGCAGTTCTTCCAAAGATCGACCCTTTGTCTCTGGAATCAACTTGAAAATAAATAGAACAGCTGAACCCCAAACGAGACAGAATATCAGAAAAGTTCCTGCATTGCCAAAACATGCAGTAAAATCCATGAGGACACAACAGGAAGGATAGACAAGGTATAATAGATGGATGGAGGATTTCTCAATTACCTGCTGAGCTCCACTCCATCATGAAGTTGAAAGTATAAGCAACAGTCCATGACAGTGTCCAGCTGATCAAACTCACCAGGCTTCCAGCTCTTCCTTTGATGTTTATAGGGAAAATCTGAAATCAAGATATTCTAACTTCATCTCAGCTATTCAACTTGTAATCTCTTTTCAAAGAGTTTACGATACCTCGGACATTATAACGCATGGTAATCCAGCCATTCCTATTGTGTTAAACACACAATATCCCTGTTAATAAAACAAACACATTGAGATACTGCTGCAACCTTGGCAATACCATAATGACGTCATTGCAGTTCCTTACCAATATGCCAAAGTAAACCAGAACGGGAGTGATTTCCTTTGCAAGGTGGTACCCCTGTTTATAATAATTAAGTACAAAACTCAGGCAATTCAAAACTTGGAATGGAATGGAAAGGCAACTTATCATCTATTGACAAACCTGTAAGCAGAAGGCCAGTCCTGCAATGAAGCAACTTAGACACATGCCAGATGCAGAAATCTGAAGAACATGTAATTAGACTATATTTTCGTAGTGTATAGTTTAGTTGACTAGATAGAATTGAAATTGTGCTTTCTAACCAAGAGAAGTGGCCGTCTTCCAACTTTATCAGTTAAGAGTACAGATGCCGTAGCAAATGGTATCTGAAAGATAGCATCTAATCCAATCAGAAGTTTCTCAGGTGAATTAAAACTAGACTTGTATATAGTATGGCATACCTCGACAATAGCCAATGATTTTTGGCCAAAATCACTGGAAAAATCTGAAATTTGAAGGCTATATGTTACTAGTCTCTCTGTTCTGTGCTTTATAGATCTTAAAAAAGAAAAAAGAAGACCCTGAATTTACCAGCTTTTTCAAAGATGGATTGGGTATAATATTCAACTGCACTTGTACCACCAATTTGGGGAAATAACATAATGCCAATTCCCACCTGGAAACAACTGATATTTTTAGAAGCTATACTGATATTACGTAGGAGCATAAGATTTTTAAGCAAACACTCACTAGGAGAATACGAGCATATCTTGGGTGGAACATGTCCCATAATTTACCATCAGCAGGTTGCCCTTTAAACGCCTCTGTAAAATCCTGGAAGCAAAATTGTAGACATTTAGCAAGAATTTCATGTAATACAGTTAATTAGAAAGGTGGAAGCATACTGTAATATTGGCGGCTTCTTCAAAAATAGCAGCATTTTTTCCCCTAAGGCTCCGCAGAGTTGCTAAAACCTCCTCGTCGCGACTGAGCTTTGCCTGCAGGAGGTGTAGTCAATCTAATAATCAATATTAATAAAGAGGGATTAAGAATGGCTGAGACAAACCTAAGGATTCTCAGTATTTTAAATATGGAAAAAGCTTAGTGGTCAGCACTTGATCACCATGTAAGAGTAAAACTCGACTTACCAACCATCTAGGAGACTCTGGAATGAAAAATACACCAATAGCATGCAACGTACAAGGAATACCACCTTAGAGGTTCAAACAAACAGATACAATAAGCCGTATAATTGTCAATGCAAGAAGAAGAAGAAGAAGAAGATAAATGTTACCAATTAGAGCCAGGGTACGCCAGGACACCATAGTTCCAACAAAAT
>JAOTAX010000003.1:28226947-28241201 GCA_025629825.1 Erythroxylum guanchezii | reverse complement strand
ATGAAATGGAATGTGAAAAAACAACAATTCTAAAAAAATAATTCAAATTTTGATAAAATAGAAAATAATTCAAAATTCAAAATTTTGAATTATTTTCATTATTTTACAATTAACTATTATATATAGATAATTATTATATATATAAATAATTAAAATATAATAAATATATATATATAAACTAAAATGGATAAAATATAAACAAAAAAACTAAATTAAATAATATATAACTTTACAATATGACAATGAACTATTTTGTAATTTTTTAAAAAAATTCAGAGACTATTTTATAAATTTAAAAAATTACTCGAAACGGTACCCGGTATTAACCGGTACCGGTACAGTATCGTACTAGAACTCAATCCGATACCAAGTCTGGTTTGGTATTCATAACATTGATAAACAAGAAAGAATAATTATAATTGAAGTTATAATAAGATCATGTGCCAAGTTGCTACATATTGAATTTTTGGTGGCTTTTGGAATAAAAGACGATCATAAAACATCGAGGAACAAGTCTATATACAAGTCAACCTTATAGATGACTTTGTCTTGTTTTCATAATTCAAATGCAACCTCGTCATCTTATGTCCATTTTGGTGTGAATTTTATGTTAAAGTTTTAACTCCACCTTCTTCAAATATCCAGATAGAAGATCTTAAATATTGAAATTTCTTATTAAGTTCAAGCAATATTGTACTATCAATTTTCTCCACAGGAATATTGCCCCAAAAAGTTATCTTGAACTAAATGGTATATGGTGTAAATATGTTTGATCCTCTTATGAACCATTATATACTTAGTCAAATATATAACATGTTGGACTATCACAATCAACAAATAAATCCTTAGAATCTAATTAAATTTAGTAAACAAATTTTTTAATCAAATAACTTCTTTGGGACTTTACAAAACAACCATACATTCTGTCCTTGTAAGTAAGTTTGCAAATACAATGCATAGAGTTATTTTCTAATTGATTGCTCAACAACCAATAAAAATACATAACCAACACGAGATACCTATAAGAACACTTGTGTAGTCTGAGTCAACAGACCCAACTAATACTTTTTGTTTTGTTTCAATCTCCAAGCATGGATTACTACAGCCTAGTTAGTATATCATAATTCAATTTATAGTTTATCAACTCTCAATTTTAAAATTGAACATTTAGCTGTAAACAACATTAACATCATGTCAATTATCTAAACAAGTACAAATTATAACAAACAAGATGTTCTTAATTGCATAAGAGGAAAAAACTCAAGATATATAATGAAAGTAAAAAATTATTGTAATAAATGAGCAGCTGGAAGCTTTGAATAAGTTACAAGTATTAATAGGTTTGACATTAATTCAACATATCAAATATGTATTTCTTAGATATGGAGTCTGGTCGAGTCGGTCGTGCTAGGCCCAATCCCTAGCCTAGAATGGCATGTGGGCCGATCGACCCATTCCTAGATGATGAGCTAAGCCCGGCAAGTATTCACTATATAAATTCACTACCTCATCATGACGCAGGTATGACAGAAGAACCCTAATATTCTCTATTGACAGCCACCAAAACTATTACCAAAGAACTGACTTAAGCATTGGAGGGGCCTGCCGGCGATTAACCCCCAGTGTGCCTTCTATTGTTTTTACAGGTATTTTCTAGCTAAAGTTAAATGAACTCATGGATCCAAATAACGGCGTCCAGCCTCAACAAAATCATACCGAACCAGATGGCCCCCATCGTGGGGCCGGGCGTTAGGGCATCACGTCCAGAAGCACTCAGATAAGTCAAACAGCAACAACAAATCCTGATGTAGCCACTGTCGAGGCACTTACACTACAACGAATAGGCTTGCGATTACCTGTCGCCCTTCCACCGACACATCATGATCCCCAGATCCGTCCTCCACCCATCACCCAAAACCCTAGCACAGACGAGCTACCCCCATTAAACCCAAATAACCAAACACAATTTTCATATCCGAATGATCAACCACAACCCCAAAACCGAGATGAAGAAGAGCAAAGCGTAGCCTTGGAGGATAACGCTGGAAACAATTCACACCCTCACATCCAACACCCCCTAAACACAAACCCTCCTGCACCATAACAAATCTCCCTCACCCAAAGACAAATAGAGGAAGCGGCCTATCTACTGATTCACCAAATCTTACAATCTCAGACGGAACAGCAACAAACCCCTGCCCGGCAGATAGGTATGATGGCCGATCGCCATTCTGCTGAAACTCTTGAAAAAATCGTGATTGATCGAATCATGGCCATGAATTCCTGTCCGGATCAGCCATCAACACAATACAGCTCTCCTTTCATTCCGGAGATCTTAGATAGCCTTCCAGCGGTCGATACTAAGATACCAATGCCTGAAAAATACATCGGAAAGACCGATCCCCTCGACTATCTTCAGCACTTTCAATCGATGATGAACCTGCATTGCATCCTCGATGCCATTCAATGTAAGGCTTTCTGCACAACCTTTCAAGAAGGAGCCCGGCGATGGTTCAACAGTTTACCCCCACGTTGCATCACTTGTTTTGAGGATTTTAAGCTGCTATTCCTCAACCAGTTTGCTACAAGTAAACGGCCACAGAAGACTGCCTTGGAAGTGATGCAGTTGACCCAAGGAAAGAACGAAAGTTTACGGGAGTTCATCACTCGGTTTAACAATGAAGCTGTTGAAGTCCCTGACCTCACCTGCTCATCTATGTTGGCTGCCTTTATGAACAACACGAGGGATGAAGAGTTCAAGAAGTCATTGGCCCTCGATCAACCCAAGTCTATTCAAGAGATAAGAAATCGGGCGGATAAGTATATCCAGCTCAAGGAAGTGTTGAAAAACACAAAACGTAGGGCAGATGACTGTTGGCCAAGTGGCAGAACAGATGATTCACACAAGCGACAGAAGGATCAGTCTACCTAAAGGAAGCCGATCGACCGCAAGGACCAACGACGAGAATCCTTCACCCCGCTCAACAGGCGGTATGCGGAAGTACTGGCAGCCATGAGAGCAGAAGGGGAATCCCTCCGAGAACCTAGTAAGTTGAAAACTCTCCTAAAAAAAAGGGATTCTACTTTATATTATCGTTTCCATAGAGATGTAGGTCATGACACGGAGGATTGTTGGGACTTAAAGCGAGAAATTGAATTCCTTATCCAAAGGGGAAGGCTAGGTAGATTTTTGAAGTACAGTAAAAATACCGAGCGGGATAATAAGGATAGGAGTGGTCGGTCTAACAACTGGCAAAAGCCGTGGAAGCAAAATGACACGAACGATGGAGTAGGGCAGAACAAGAATTCAAACGACCGACGCGACACGAGAGGACAGTCCAGGCCAAGAGGTGACAGAAATGCCAGACAGCAGAATGACCGACCGATTAGGGTCATAAACATGATTTCTGGAGGTAGTGCAGCAAGAGGGTCCATCGTTAGAGGAAGAAAGAGGTATGCTAGGCGGGTCGTTGAAGACTTATCAGGAAAGAAAAAGACGCAAAACGATGAGGTCATCTCGTTTGATGAATCTGATCTGGAAGGTGTTAGCTATCCTCATGATGATGCACTAGTGGTCACTTTGAATATGGATGGTAACGAGGTCAAACGGGTAATGATTGACACAGGTAGCTCGGTCGACCTACTGTATTACGATGCATTTCAGCAGATGGAGATACCGAAGGAGCGACTACTACAAATAGAGGGACCCATCAAAGGGGTAACAGGAGCATCAACCTACCCATTTGCTCGAGTCTTCTTGAACATAAAATTAGAACAAAAGCCATATCAAACAGAGAGGAATGTTGAATTCCTGGTTGTGAAGTTTGTAGGAGCGTATAATGCAATAATTGGAAGAGCCACCCAAAACGCCCTCAGAGCAATTGTCTCAACCTACTATCAAGCAATGAAATTCCCAACACCTCATAGAGTCGGTATTGTCAGGGGTCAGCAAAGAATCGCTAGGGAATGCTACTTGGCAGAAACGAGGACCCTTGATGGAGCGGTAGTTCTGACAAGTTCTCTTGATGTGAGAGCCGATGAAGAAACTGAGAGGATGAACCCTGTAGAAAAAACACAGCAGATTGTATTGGATGAAGAAGACCGATCCAAATTCACAAATCTGGGTTCTGAACTTGAAAAAAGGCTAGCCAAAGAGATCACAGATTCCTTGGTAGAGAACAGATCGGTCTTTGCCTAGGTACCAAGCGACATACCTGGAATTTCTCGAGCAGTAACATCTCATTCTCTCGGTATTCAGAAAGACTGCAAGCCAATCAGACAGAAGAAGCGGTGGTAAAGCAAAGAGAGGCAAGGGGTAATCGAGAAAGAGATAGGAAAATTACTTGATGCTGGGTTCATTCGGGAAGTCAAGTACCCTGAATGGTTGGCGAACATGGTACTAGTGAAGAAGAAAAACGAAAAATGGAGAATGTGCATCGATTTCACTGAGTTGAACAAAGCATGCCCAAAGGACAACTTCCCATATCTAAAATCGATCAGCTGGTAGACTCTACATCAGGGCATGAGCTTCTCAGCTTTTTGGATGCTTTCTCCAATTATCGTCAAATACAAATGAGTCTTGAAGACGAAGAAAAGACGGCTTTTATAACTGAACAAGGCACGTATTGCTACCAAGTAATGCCGTTCGGTTTGAAAAATGCAGGGGTTACTTATCAGCGGCTCGTTATGGAAGTTTTTAAGAAATAGATCGGTCGAACAGTTGAGGCTTATGTGGATGATATGGTAGTCAAAAGCAAGACAGCCGCCGAACATGTGGAAGATCTTAAAGAAGTCTTCCTAACCCTCAATAAATTCCAAATGAAGCTGAACCCTGAAAAATGCGTCTTTGGTGTGGCATCTGGAAAATTCCTGGGATTCATGATTACTCAACGGGGGATTGAAGCAAACCCAGAAAAGATTGAAGCTATCGTTCAAATGCCCTCACCGCGATGCTTAAAAGATGTTCAAATATTGACAGGACGGATAGTTTCTCTGAGCAGATTCGTCTCTAGGATGGGGGACAAGTGCCTCCCATTTTTCAAAATTTTAAGGAAGGCGGACGTGACCTATTTCCAATGGACGGATGAGTGCGAGAGAGCATTTCTGCATTTGAAGCAATATCTGACCAGTCCGCCCATTCTGCAGAGCCCCACTGAGGGGGAGAATTTGATCATTTATTTGGCAGTTACAAAGGGGGCGATCAGCGCAATTCTCGTTCTATCAGACGGTAATGAACAATTCTCGATCTATTATGTCAGTAAGGTATTGAATGGGCCAGAAGCACGGTATGCATCCATTGAGAAGCTGGCCCTATCATTGATAACCGCAGCACGAAAACTCGGGCCCTACTTCCAAAGTCACACAATTGAGGTATGGACCGATCAACCCCTCAGGCAATGCCTTCAAAAGCCTGAAACCTCTAGGCGGTTAGTAAAATGGGCGGTAGAGCTGGGAGAGTTTGATATACACTACAAACCACGAACAACGATCAAAGCCCAAGTATTGGCAGATTTTGTTACAAAAATGAATCAACCTACCTCGAAGAACGAGCAACGCCCTGCTTGGAGTTTATTTGTTGATGGGTCGTCCAACTCTGAGGGATGCGGAGCAGGAGTGGTCTTGATCAGCCCACAGCAGAAACAAAAGGTGGAGTATGCTCTCCGATTAGAATTTAGAGCATCCAATAATGAGGCAGAATACGAAGCTTTAATAGCCAGTCTTCAGTTGGCAAGAGAGATGGGGGTGAAATATTTGAAGGTGTACAGTGATAGTCAAATAGTGGTCGGTCAAGTCACTGGGCAGTATGAAGCAAAAGGGGACAATATGATCAGGTATTCGGAATTGGTAAAGCAAGAGTTGAGTAATTTTGAAGAATACTCGTTCAGTAGGATAGAAAGGATGCAAAATGCTCAGGTAGACGCGCTTTCCAAGATGGCTTCTGATCAAAATGCAAGGAATAACATTTTGGTCGAGCGGATAGACCGACCCAGCATTCAAAAACTCAGTGAAGTCCTCGAAACAAATGTTAAACGATCAAGTTGGATGGAGCCGATCAGATAATACCTTCTTAAGGGAACACAGCCGGTAGACGCCCTGGGAGCCAAGAAACTAAGGGTAAAGGCTACTGAATATGTGATTGTTAATGACATCCTATACAAGCGTTCTTATGACTGGCCGCTATTACGTTGCTTGAGCGAAGAAGAGGCCGAACGGGCAATGGTTGAAGTTCATGAAGGAATGTGCGGGAATCACTTAGGAGGCAGAATGTTGGCCCACAGATTGATCAGACAAGGGTATTATTGGCCGACAATAAAGAAAGATTGTCAAGAGAAGGTTAATTGATGTGAGGCCTGCCAGAGGAATAGCAGCTTATCTCATCAACCGATCGAGCAGTTGAAAATTGTGAGCCATCCCATCCCCTTTGCTCAATGGGAAATGGACATACTAGGTCATTTTCCTCTCGGTCCTGGGCAGAAGAAGTTTTTGATAGTAGCAGTTGAATACTTCACCAAATGGGTAGAAGCGGAAGCGGTCGCCACCATTACTGAACAGAAAATTGAAAACTTCATTTCTGTCAGCGACTGAAAATAAGGCTCCAGTTGACTTTAGTGGCTCATCCTCAAAGCAACGGCCTTGCGGAAAACACCAACAAGAAGATAATGAGCGCACTCAAGAAGCGCTTAGATGGATGTAAGACTTGGCTAGATGAATTAGACAAAGTGTTGTGGGCATACAGAACAACCCCAAACGGAGCCACAGGAGAAACGCCGTTCAAAATGACCTTTGGGGCAGAGGCTTTGGTTCCAGTAGAAGTGGTACTGCACAACCAGAGAGTTTCGAGTTATCAAGAAGAAAGGAATAATGAAGCTCGCAGGGTAGAACTTGTACTTCTCAGTGAAGACAGAGATAAGGCAGCCGCTTGTTCAGAAGCCATCAAACAAAAAGCAACAAAGTTTTACAACAAAAGGGTAAGGCCGAGCGATATAAAGATCGGTGGTTATATTCTAAGAAAGGCCGAGGCGGCTGAGAAATATCCTGAAAAGGTCAGTCAGACATGGGAAGGACCCTATCAAGTGGTCAAACAAGCCAGACACGGTTCTTATATCTTACGTGACACGAACGACAAGATTCTACCGAGGCCTTGGAATTCTCAAAACCTGAAGACATTTTATCAATAGATAAGCTTTACTTTAATTCATTTATTTCTTCATTTTGTACTTTACTATTGTTTATACATTTGTACATGTAACTAGTGGGTACCTTTTTCCTGGCCTTGCCAGTCAGGTTTTTTAACGGCCCACGCCCTCATCATCATCAATAAAGGGTTTCAAACTTCTTGGCAGGAAAAGCCTCATTAAGTTGGACTAAAGGGAGAACATTCTACCGACTGGTTGTCATCAACATCGCTCGGTCAGGTTGCCAAGACCGAATCTTGGAACCAGGCGATAGTAAGAGAATAATTTTGGATCGCTCGGCCTCAACATCGTTTGACCAGGTTACCAAGATCGGATCTTTGAACCAGGCGATACCAAGAGCCAAAATCTTGGACCGCTCGGCCTCAACATCGTTCGGCCAGGTTAACAAGACCAGATCTTGGAACCAGGAGATACCAAGAGCCAAAATCTTGGACCGCTCGGCCTCGACATCGCTCAGCCAGGTTACCAAGACCGAATCTTGGAACCAAGCGATACCAAGAACCAAAATCTTGGATCGCTTGACCCCAGCATTGTTCGGCCAGGTTCGTTCACATCGTTCGGCCATGATTCTTTCGAACCTCCCTACCGATCGATGTGTATCGAACGCACTCATTCGCGACCTATTATTTGAAAAAACAGTCTCTTATACGAAACTAATGACAGTCTAATCTTAATTCACAGAATAAAGAAGACAACGGAGGACAAAAATAAGAAAGGTTTTATTTCCTTATATATTTGTTCTGGTCACAAGCCCGACCAAATGAGCTTTGAAGGTCCTATTACATAAGTCACTTTGGCCCTTCGGTAGAGGGAGAAATACCAACAGCTAGATAGGTAGGAGAAGTAGCTTCAGAGGTCAGCAAGGTAACCGAGACAAGATCAGGGCCTGTAGGAACAACCGGAGAGACACCCCCATGAACTCGCTCCTCTTCCTCATCTGAACTAAGGTCCAGCAGCTCATCTGGTAATGTCTCTTCGTCTTTCTTAGCTATCTCCTTTACCTCCTCGAGTGAAAGGCCGAGCTCTGAGGGAAGCATTGGCTTGGCAAAATCCTCGAATGAAGGATCATCCAACCCATCAGGGACGAGAACGCTATGGCAATTTCTCAGGATGGAAAGAGCCAAATCACAAGCAAATTATTTGCATTCATCATTTAAAAACCACTCTTTCCATTGTTTGATTGCCTCAACCCTTTGCTCTTTGACAGAGCTTTGTAGCTCAAGCAATTTCCTCTCAGCAGTTTCTCTTTGTAGCACCGCTTCTTGGCAATCACGGAGGATTTTCAAATGAAGCTCTTTTTCCAGATCTACTTTAGAGTTGGCACTGAGAACTTATTTCTTCATGTCCTCATTATTGAGCTGCAATGCTCGGCACTCTTTTTCCCGCTCGTCCCTTGACGCAACCACTCTGTTCTTCTCTTCCTCCACCTCTGAAAGTCGAGCTCTCAAAATGTTAACCTGGTCAAGAAGATCTTTATCTCCTGGTCCATCGATCGGGTGACTTCAGCGAACCGATCAATATGATGATACATTCCAGAGGCGAACGCTAGATCCTACGATGAAGAACTTAAAAAAAACAAAGGGTTTGTGTAGATTACCCTTGCTAAGCTGCGCACGAGACCAGCCATCATCTCCTTGTTTCCCAACGAATCCAAAAACTCTTCGTCCACAGGAGGAACAACCTTTTGGGCAACATGAAGAGCAACATCGGTGTCTCTAAGCGATGCAATCTTATTTAGACTGATCATGGACATCCACTTTTCGGAGTTGGGCACTTGCTCCTCCCCCTTACCTTTGCCCAATTGGCAGGGCGATCGATCAACGTTCTGAGCGGTTTTCTTCCTTTTGAGTGGTCGTTCCACCTCTTTTTCCATTACCGCTCGGTTCTCACTTGCTGATCGGGTCAGCAGCACTGTAGACTTGTTAGGCGCAGTCAGCTGAGCGATATTTTTGCTGACCTCCACCTTCTTGCTTCGCTCCTTCATCTTCAAGGAAGGTCTAGTGACTTTGTGTTGGCTTTTAGATTTGGGAGAATTGGAGGGCGAGGTGAGATTCTTGAGTTTCACCATAACTGCACAATTATAGAAGCAGGTTAGAAATCGAAACTAATATTCATGAATGCAGCACGGAAAAAAAAAACTACGAGGAGTCAACCAGAAGGGGCAGTTTCTTCTTCTAGCTCGTTAATTCGAAGTGGGGGATTAATTAAAAAGGCATTGACTGATGCCCCTCCACGATACCCCAGAATAAGACGGTCAAAAACATACCGACCGAGCGCCTTAATTCGGTCGATCACTTCCCACTCCTTTCTAGTAAAGGACAAATTAGAAGTGTCATTCCATTGCTCGGTGAGGGGATATCTCCACGGCCTGGACTCAAAGGTAGATCCTGGGGGCCTCACAAAGAAATACTTCATTTTCTAGGCCTTGACTGACGAAGCTGTTCTAACAGGACGATACCTTGCGTCTTTATACTAGAGATGAGGGATCCCGGCCCCGGTGCTTGAGCTTTGATTCATTCTCAAAAAATGTCGCAGAATATCGATCGATGAGGGACACCCGAAATGATGGCACAGCAGGGCGAGACCGTTAATGAACCTCCAACCATTCGGGGGATCTGGCTCGGCATTAATTTATAAGCGCAGCATACCTCATCGATGATTGGGGCATATGGAAGCCTCATACCACCGATCGAGAAAAAGCTATCTGAAACAGCAAAATAGCCTCCCATATTGCTATAAATCTGCTCGTTCTTGCAGGCCAACCTGGGTCCCCAGAACGAAGGGATATTATTTTTGATGACCGATCGGTTTAATTCCTTTTCGGTCATCGTCGATCGGTCGCTCGACGGCTCTTCAACGACTTGACCATCTTTTCAGTCACTCGCCACGACTTCTTCATTTTCTTCTGCATCCGATGTTTCATTTCCCCTGCCTCCGGCTCCTCCATCGCTTCCGCCGCTCTTTCAAGCAGCTTGACAATTTGTAAAGCACTTTCGGTGGCCAGTTCCCTGTGGAGCTCTTTCTGGACCGTATCTAATTCTTCGTTAAGCCCCATAGACGTTTGTGATGAAGATTGACGAGGAGACGATGAAGAAGAGGAGGAGGAGGTGGTTTCATCCCTAAGTCGAAATTCACCCCTAAGGCTAGTTGACGACATGATTACAAAAAGGAAATTTATAGGATGAGGAGAGGATAGAGGACGTACCTAGTTTAGTGACTGAAGTTTGGAATTTAGACGGCAGTGAAAAGGAAATTCCGATGGCTTCAGGCAAAGAGAGGAAGAATAGAGAGAACAGAGGCTGGAGAATCAAATACACAGAGATGGTAGTGAAGGAATTTTGTCGATTCCAAGCATTTATCACAAAGTTCAACTGAACGGGCGCATCAATCGGAATTGGATGCGTAGTTTGAGTCGTGGTAAATTAGGGTTGTCAGATACCCGAAGCGGCGCAGCAGTTGAAAGGACGCACATGACCATTTTTTCTTTACTAAAAGCAACACGAGAGGACGCTTCATTTTAAATTTTGAAAATCTGTCAGAGGACACATGCCGTAAGTAATGATTAAGCCTAGTGCTCTGACTAGACGTCGATGTCCGATCGTTCGGGCTTATCACGAGCTGTCATGCAGATGAGCCGCATAAACCTTATGTACTCCATCGATCCTTCTCCCTGATCAGACTCAAGGAGTAGGGGGCTTATGGTTGGGTAGGTCGTGCTAGGCCCAATCCCAAGCCTAGAATGGCATGTGGGCCGATTGACCCATTCCCAGATGATGAAATAAGCCCGACAGGTATTCACTATATAAGTTCACTACCTCATCATGACGCAGGTATGACAGAAGAACCCTAATATTCTCTATTGACAGCCACCAAAACTATTACCAAAGAACTGACTTAAGCATTGGAGGGACCTGCCGGCGATCAACCCCCGGTGTGCCTTCTATTGTTTTTGCAGGTATTTCCTAGCTAAAGTTAACTGAACTCATGGATCTAAACAACGGTGCCCAGCCTCAACAAAATCAGACTGAACCAGAGTCTAATTTATAATCTTTTATACATACACATCCAGGACAAGAAAATACTTGGAGAAGGTAGCGACTTTGCTATACTATATTTCTTTTATAATCTTGAAATTAAGAGATATGGGAGGATAAAGATTTATCAAATAAAATTATATAGAAAATGCTTTAGATCGGAAATATTTAGACGAGTAAAAATTTCAAAAGTATATAATAACCTTTCTTTAATGTTATTGTATTCAATTTTAAAATATTGACGAGTTTCGGTAGTAATTCAGTATCTCTTTATATTATAAATTTTACATAAATCATTATTTATACAATATTTAAAACCATTTCAAGTTCTAGGATGCTTAAATTTTTTCTAATTTGATTTTCATTTTAAGTCATTAATTACTTAAAAATGAAAATTAATTTAATTTTTTTTAGAGAAAGTATACTTATCTACTAAAGCTATCAGTGGAGTTAAGCATATACTAAATTGTAGCTTTTAAAAAAATTTGAGCAAGTCTACAAGGATTTGAATGGATATAGTTAAAAGGTAAAAGGTATCGAGCTCCTATAATTTAAGTAACTTTTAGAAAATCTTTTAATCTTTCAAATTGAAAAAAAAAACTCCTAGTAATTTTCATTTTGGTTTCTTCTCTTATACTTTCGTTAAAAACAATGATAAAATACATTTTACATGAATATCATATGTGAACCAATTAAATGTTATCAATACGATAATACAGTCGAACTTTTAAATATGATCCAAACTAATTAAATTTGATTCAAATTAATAATTTATTATTTTTTACTTAAATTATTAATTTGAGTTAAATTTAATTTTCAATTTAAGAGTTAAGTTGAATTACCATACTAGTAATATTTGATTAGTTAATATGTGTTTTGTTGTTATCTTTTAAAGGAAGTCCAAGGAAAGGAATTTTCTGTAAAATTAAAAACTACAAGTTTTTTTAAAAGATTTTAAAGATTACGAGCTTTTTTTTACGTTACTTAAACTATAGAGTCGTATATCTTTTACCCTTAAATTGTATTTTTAGTTTTCTAAGTTTCAAAATTGAAGCTAACTATTTACTTCACAAAAGTCTAATTTTGATGCATCTTGTAGTTCTCTACTCATTAAGATCGTTACTTTCTCATTCACATGTCTCAATCTTATTTGTCATAATCTAGTGAGGCCATTATCCGTCAAAGAAGATATAGTAATTACTTAAATAATGGTAATAAGACATACAAAGTATTGATCTTCTCGATATTATTTAAGTTTATGGAACTCTTTTGTGACTTTCAAAAGTCTACCGCCACACGACTATATCTATTGTCATCAAGGGTAGTTAAGAAAAAATAAATATGTCATTTGATGTCAATATGTTTGATCCTCTTATGAACCATTAGATACTTAACATTTTGGACCACAATCAACAAATAAATCCATAGAATCTAATTAAATTCAGTAAATAAACTCAATCAAATAACTTCTTTGGAACTTCACAAAACACCATACATTTGGTCTTTGTAGTTAAGTTTGCAAATGTAGCACATGGAGTTATTTTCTAACTGATTGCCTAACAACCAATAAAAATACATGACCAATAAGAGATATCTCCCTATAAAAGACACTTGCGTAGTTTGAGTCAACATACTCAACTAATACTTTTTGTTTCCTTTCCTAAGCTTGGATTACTACAGCCAATTATTATATCATAATTCAATTTAAAGTTTATCAACACTCTAGTCTAGAATTGAACATATAGTTGTAAACAACATTAACGTCATGTGAATTATACAAATCAACTTAATCGATGACTTTGTCTTGTTTTCATAATTCAAATGCAATCTCATCATCTTATATCCATTTTGGTGTGAATTATATGTGAAAATTTTAACTCCACCTTCTTCAAATGTTTACATAGGAGAACTTAAATATTGAAATTTCTTATTAAGTTCAAGAAATACTTTATGTCTCTAGGATATTTTGTACTATCAATTTTCCTCATGATAACATTGCTCTAAAAGGTTATCTTGAACTAAATGGTATATGACGCCAATATGTTTGATCCTGTTATGAACCATTATATACTTAGTCAAATAGATAACATTTTGGACTATCAAAATCAACAAATAAATCCTTAGAATCGAATTAAAATTCATAAATAAACTTCTTAGTCAAATAACTTCTTTGGAACTTTACAAAACACCCATACATTTTGTATTTATAATTGAGTTTGCAAATGTAGCACATAGAGTTATTTCTATATGATTGCACAACAACCAATAAAAATTCATAACTAATAAGAGATGTCTTCCTATAAAGGTCACTTGCGTAATTTGAGTCAATGTATCGAACTAATACTTTTTGTTTCCTTTCAAAATCTAAGCATGGATTACCACAGCCTAGTTAGTATATCATAATTCAATTTAGAGTTTATCAACACTCCATTCTGTAATTGAACGTATATAACTGTAAACAACATTAACACCATGTGAATTATATAAACGAGTACAAATTAAAACAAATAAAATGTTATTAATCACGTAAGAGTAAAGAATTGTTCGTGAACCGCAAGTGTACAGTTTTCAAAGTGATTAATAAATCGGTAAGAACCGAGTCGTGTTCACAGGGATTAGGAAAAAGTTCAAATTTGTGCTAGTAACCAGTGTTTGAAATCGGGTTTAGTGAAATTTTAGGAAATTAAAAACATTGTAAAGAATTATTGAAAACTCAAAGAAATTTCTAAGCAACTACACAATTCAATACAACCAAAATAACTATGAATATGACAAATTTATGCAATAACTAATTAAGAAAAGAGTGCACCAATTGACTAATTAAAAGTATTAAAGGCAATGGGGAATGACTTTCTCTTAGGGAATGAAATTTTTGCCTACATTAATTGTAGCATCCCACTCCCATAAGACACATACCCGACATCTATGGTGATATCCGAGTATGTATCCCATAAGAGTGGCATGCTAGAACGATCAATCAGTCAAAATTTATTACATAAAACTTTTGTTTCTTTAAAACAAGGT
>JAOTAX010000003.1:28214053-28226847 GCA_025629825.1 Erythroxylum guanchezii | reverse complement strand
GGTGAATTTTAAGAGTAATTAATCCCCTTCTCCCAAAGGTGAATTAATCTATCCACTCTAGACATCACTTAGTAATCTCTTACTTAAGTTCTTCCTAGAGTTCTTAAGTTCCAAACCCAACCTTCTATTTTATCCTCCTAGGTTTCTTGGGTCTCCCAACTCACAAGAAAATTCTAGTTGAAATTCCTTCAATCTTCTAGTAAACACCCCCCCCCCTTTTTCCAAAGGTGAATTTATACCAAGCCAATTTCCAATAATCCAAAGTAAGAACAATTAAAATCAAAGAAAATCAACAAGCATATGAATATTGAGTCATGGATTCAGAAATGTTCAAAATTAAAGCATCAATAAAAATATCAAATCCCTAAGAGAAATTAAAGTTCTAGCCACAAATCATTATGCCAACTAATCCACAAGCACAAACCCTAAACAAACTCATCAAGAAACTAAATAAAAATTGAAGAGCACGGGGGCTGCGTTGTGTTTCGGTAGAGGCTTTTGTTGATGCGTGGAGTGAAGCTGCGTGATTCTGTGAATGAAGGCTGCAGCAGTGAGCGAGCAGTGAGCGAGTGGAGCTGATAAGAAGGTTGTCCATGTGTGGGGTGCTTGCATGAAGAGTGGAGAGACTTTTAGTTGGAGGGTCTGCATTAGTGGAGAGGTTGACTGCATGTCTTGCGGTGAAGTGGACGTGTGTTATTGTTAGAGGCTGTCTCTATTACTGGGTGAGGCAGCGTTGTGAGTTGTGAGATGAAGGCTTTGTTACGCGTTATCTTGTGCTTGTTGGGGCTATTGCGTGCGTGAATGGTGTGATTGGAGGCTGATGCGTGAATGGAGCCTGCTGTCTTACTGAGTAGTGGACGTGTTGTGTTACGAGTGAGTGAAGGCGTTGAAGTGGAGGCTAACAGCTTGCGTGTTGGAACTTGGAAGAGGTTGCTTCTTCTTCGTCTCTTTTGCGTTTTGCTCTTTTTCCTCTGCGTTTTGTGGCTCCTTCTTTTCTCTTTTTTTAAAGTATACTGATCTATCTGCTTTTTGAAAGAATAATGGTCATCCTCCTTTGTGTGATTCTTTTCACTGGCAGTCCTCTCTTCTTTTGCTCTATTTTTCCAAAAACTCCTAACACTCAAAGATAATACAAAAACAACAATTTAGCATATATCTACTCTAAAACACTACTCAATTGACCCAAATTAATGCATCATATAATATCCTATCAATATCTCTATCAAGAACTCAAGATATATAATCAACATTAAAATTTATCTGTAATAAATGAGCAGTTGAAAGCTTTGAATAAGTATTAATAGGTTTGACATTCAACATATCAAATATACATATCTTAGATGTAGAGTCTAATTTACTATCTTTTATACGTACACATCCAGGATAAGAAAATATATGTAATTGGAGAAAGTAGCAGCTTTGTTACATTATACTTCTTTTATAATCTTAAAATCAAGAGATATGGGAGGATAAAGATTTATCAAATAAGATCCTGCTTTAGATAGGAAGTATTTAAACAAGTAAAAATTTCAAAAGTATACAATAACCTTTCTTCAATGTTATTGTATGCATGCATCCAATAACACTATTATGTTGAGTTATGCAATATCTCTTTATACTATAACTTTTACATTAATCATTATTTTTTTACAATATTTTAAACCATTATAAGTTCCAGGATGCTTACTTTTTTCCTAATTTGATTTCCATTTTAAGCCACTAATTACTTAAAAATGAAAAAGAATTTATTTTTATTTGTGAGAAAGTAGAGATATCTGGAGAATCTATCAATGAAGGTAAGCATATACTAAATTGTATCTTTTAAAGAAATTTGAGCAAGTCTACAAGGATTTGAATGGATATAGTTAAAAGTAAAACGTACCAAAATCCCTATTATTTAACTAACTTTTAGAAAATTTCTTAATCTTTAGATTTTTTTAAGAAAAAACTCTTCACAATTTTCATCTTGGCTCCTTCTCTTATACTTTCGTTACAAATAATGTTAAAATACATTCATATGAATATCATATATGTACCAATTAAATGTTACTAATACGGTGATATAATTGAACTCTTAAATATACTATAAACTAACTAAATTTGGCTCAAACCGATAATTTATTATAGTTATTTTAATCTATTAATTTGAGTTAGATTTAATTAGTTGAATTCAATTGTAAGATTTAGGCTGAATCATTTTGTTTTTGATAAATAATTGAATCGTTATATTAGTAACATTTGATTGGTTAATATGCGTTCTAAGAAAATATTTGATTGTAAAATTAAAAACTATAAGTTTTTTTATAATTATAAAGATTAGGAGTTTTTTCAAGTTACTCAAACTATAGAGGAGTTGTCTATCTTTTACCCTTAGTGGTATTTTTATTTTTCTAGATAGATTTCATAATTAAAAGCTAACTATTTACTTCACACAAATCTAATTTTGATGCATTTAGTAGTTCTCTACTCATTAAGATCATTACTTTCTTGCTCACATGTCTCATTTGTTTTGTCATTATCTAGTGAGGCCATTATCTATCACAGAAGATATAGTTACTTAAATTATGCTTGTAATTGTAACAAAACATACAAAATATTGATCTTTTTTATATTAATTAAGTTTATGGAACTCTCCTATGACTGTCAAAAGTCTACCTCCACTAGTGCAACTATACCGTCTACCTCCACTAGTGCAACTATACCTATTGACATTGAGGGTAGTTAAGAAAAAATAAATTCCTTTTCAAAACAATATAAATTAATGTTTGTCATATTGCTCATCACACGATCGTACATATTAATTTGGAAAGTTTTCCTATAAAAAGAAACTTGCTTAGACAATTGTCTTATATTAAGGTCTTACATTCATAATTGAATGCCTCCTAACACAAATATCACAACCCACCACTTACTTCGATTAAGCTACTAATCCCATAGCGTCCATCTTTCTACTTAACGCTTTTAACTTCATTTCTAATGTTGTCATCATATCTACATTATGGATGCCAATTCATCTTAACTTCAACCTCAAATTTCCATACTGGTAATTATTTATCATAATATTTTAAATAATTTCTTATAGTTCTTTAGGAGTTTTAAAGCTAGTAGTTTCACCCAAAGACTCATTGATCATTTGCTTAGATAGATAACTTAACTCATTACAAAACATTTGCATTTATAATCTCAAATTGAGGCTATGGAGTTGTACTTTTTCAGTAGCTTCTTTCATCTCTCAAGTATCACATACAATGTCTCACTCTTTAATGTTTGAAAGGAGAAGGTGTTATTCCTATGTCCTATTATTCATGCTAGGGGAAATGTTGGCTAAAAAATTTTCAACAAGCTTATTCCAGGTGATAATGGATACAGGAGGAAGATGTTTCAACCAAGATTTTACTCTATCCTTCAATGTAAAAGGGAACAATCTTAACCAAATAGCAGCCTCTAAATTTTTTTTAATTTTGAATGTATCACAAATCTCTAAAAAAAATTGGCCATGTGTGTGCAATTAGATCCTCGTGAGGCAAGCCATCAAATTACATAATTATTAAAATCATTAACATCATGTTAACCTTAAACTCAAAATTATTAGCCTTCCTTTTGGCCTAATAGTTCTAAATTATGTCCTTATAAACGATAGGCTAGCATAATTCCTCATATTATATTGTCCTCTTTATCCTGTCAATATATTTGTAAGCAGTAAGATCAGGTACTTAAATTATGAAATTCAACCAATAAATACAAGATCTATAAAGAAGGTTTTAAAATAAATAAAAAGCAAAAGCAAAGAAAATTATTAGATTAATAAAAATAAAATGTTCCTAATACCCTAGTCCATGACACTGACACAAAAAATTTGATGCAATAATGTATGTATTTGATTAAAACAATAATGAAGATAAATTAGGCAACTACACTTATCAATTTTATAATATATAAATGCATATCCTATAAGGATTACAAGCACTAGTATTAACCTTCTTTTTTTAATCTAATTTAACAAAATGAATGATTGAATAAAAGAAAAAATTAATAAAACTACAAATTACTAATCTAAGATAACAAACCGAAGAAATAGATAAAAATAAACCAATTGACTAATAATCAAGATCCAAATAAATGATCTCTCTATAATCTTTTTAAAATTACAATCATATTCTTTCTCAAGACATACAATTTATATCCTTAAATTGATTAGTTGAAATCTTTTTCTAATCAAAATCCTTAAGAACGCATCTATAAATTTCCTTTGATAAATTTGGTTTTTACTTAAAAGATTTATATGATCCTATCTTGAAGATTCTATGCAATTTTTATTATTTATGTCATGATTTATTGATACATATGATTTATTAATCCCTATTTGTGAATTCTAAAATTGAATTAAGACGCTAGTATATTTGAATTCAAAACAAGATATAATCATCAATAATTCACACACACAAAAAATAGTCTTTCAACAAATCAAAGAATTAAATCAAACACATAGTTTTAGTTTCATCTCATCTAGATCTATCCTAGTTTGATTCATATTAAAGTAAACGAATCCAACCAAAATTAAGCATGAAACAAGGTAGAAGAAACCATCTTATAGATTCTTGAAATCTTGAAGTATTTTAATTGAAACTTAGTGGAATCCTCTTTTTTTATCTCCAAAGTTTCTCCCGTTCTTTTCTTGTCCGAAAACCCTTTTGCTCAACTCCTTATAACTACTTTGGGTGTGTTTTCGTCTCCTATAAAAGGTTGCCGTTTATTCTCAGAAAATCCTAAGACATTCAAAGTGTCTTAACCAACACAGACCTATATTAGTCATATTTTCTTAATAGGTACTAGAAACCCTATTTTAAGTAAAAATCACCCCTAATTTAGGTCACCAAAATGGACCTCTGTTGGTTAATAACTCGACAGTTAAACCCTAAATTGTACATTTGAGGGTTTATCTTGATGATAAAATTCTGAAGCTATACTCAAGAAACTGTATTTGGACCGTGTTTATTCATGTGACAAATTCTCAAAAAAAAAAAAAAAACAAATAGCTGCATAGGTAGAGCACGGCTTCGTGTTATGAGTCCCTGTTCTAAAATTAAACTATAATTGCTCAAACTATGGTGTTCCAAGACAGCTGGTGAGATTCAACTTCACTATTGATGTACATCACTAGACTAATAATCTCCACAGAAAACGATTGGATATATTTTAATTCTTTTGAGATAAAATTGAATTATTTGCAATTATAGTTTTAATCTTTCTTTATGCACATTAGTGGTTCATAAAACTTGATTTTAAAGTGCTACTAATAAGTTTTCAATGAAGTTTATTTTCATGTAAATTAAAGTAGAAAATTAAGAACATAAAACATTGTAAAAGATATTGATTAATAGGTAAAATTCAAATTCGAGCAAAGAAGAATAACTCTCTTATCCGTTGTTGACCTGTGGCTTAGTTAAATCCGGGAATAGTCCTGACATTCATTTCTCCATTTGCTTCGACAATCTTTAAGATATGTCTCCCAAGTCTTTATTAATAATTTCTCAGTTATAATAATAGCAAATATTTATTTATTACACATCGATTCTATCAGGGCCAAGTTCACTGTAAAGAATCAGTCATTAACGCATTTATCTCCTCCAAAGTTCGGCCCTTTGTTTCTGGAACCAATGTTGCCAGAAATAGGATCCCAAATGAACTAACGACTGCAAATATGAAGAAAGTACCTGTAAACAGTGGACAAGCCATGTGTTGGATTTTTTTTCCCTTGTAATCAGAAAGCATAAGCTGGTGGAGGAGAAGGAATTTAACTTCCTCTACCAATAAGCATTCATCATAAGTAGCAATTATATGCCTAAAAAGGAGGGTAAGAGAGGTAGGAATAACCACCTGTTGAGCTCCAGTCAAGCATAAACTGGAAACTGTATGAACAAATCAAAGAACACACACTGAAGGTCACATTGCAAATGCTTCCAGCAGAACCCTTTATGTTTATGGGAAAAATCTGAAACGGAATTCCATGCTCCTCAAAACAATGAACGCGATGTTAATGAATTTCGTTAACGGAGTAAAATCATGCATAGAAGTAACAGTGTTATCTGACCTCTGATATGATTATCCATGGAATTGATGACCCTAACGAGTATGAACCCAAGAACACCTGGTTGCAAGGTAAGATCTTTACGCATCACATTGACTGTTTTATAGAGCAAGGTAAGATGCTTTCAACTTATTGCTTTACCATTACGCCAGTAAGTGCCAACTTTGGAGTGAAATCCTTCAACCAGTGAATGTCCTGTCCAGAGCAGTCAAAGCCTCAAGAAAAATCAATTCAAATCAAAACCTACTAAAACCTTGTCATAATTCATACACTTTAAATGCACAACCTGCAAGAAGTATGACAATCCTGTAAGAACGCTGCCAAAAGTAAGTCCAGCCCATGCAACCTGCAAATTAGCTTTTTCTTTCACTTTAGCAATCTCTAATTTAGTCTGTTGAGTGTTCACTTACAAATTTGACGTATTTTTATGCTATCAAACCATCAAAAGCAGTCTTCTGCCTGATTTATCCACTAACATCATTGTCATCAAGGTCACAACAATCTGCGAAAAAATGTATGTTACCAGCAATGCAATTTAAATACCGGATTAAGGTCATGGCCATGTCCAACAGCTTGATGGAACCAGCAGTTATGTGTTCAAAATAAACAACTCAAAGATTCAAAACCTCAAATACGGCAACTGTCCCGAATCCCACTGTAGTTGAGATGCCTGCAGCAATGTAAAAAGTTAGCAGCTTGAGGATGATTTCTATTCCATTTTCTAACATCAACAACGTTATGGACTCATGACTTACCAGCTGAAACAAATATAGCACCTGTATATAGACTATATGCACTCAATCCACTGATCTGCTCAAAAATCATTAGCCCAATGCCAATCTGTAGCAAATATAAAGTATATTGATGGATAGCCAATTGGTTAAAAATATTTGATTAGTTGATAGTTTTAGTTTATCCTTACAGTTAGTGAGCGAGCATACTTCCTCTGAAATAGATCTAAGATGCCATCGTTGGAGATGTAATTAAATGCATCAATAGACTCCTGAGATCGACAAATTGTTCCCAATAAGAACCATGAAGAAAAAGGGAGAAAACTACTCTTCAGTTCTACCACTTTTTCCAACTTCTACTAATCATTTAGTTTGTAAAAAAAAAATGATTGAGAACTGATAGCATATTTGTCACAAAAAGTACAAAGGCAAACGAAATTGTTTTCAAAATAGGCAACAGCTTCTGAATATGTAACTTTGATTTCCTTTGCTTCCTCAGAAATATCAGCTTTCTTTCCCCTAAGGCGTTGAAGAGTTGCTTTAAACTCATCTACTCGGCCAATCTTTGCCTGCAGACAGAGATATCATGGTTTAGAATTCACGTTTTCAAGGTACTCTACAGTGAACTTCTCAATAATATGAATTAAGAGGAATTTTGTATTGGACTCACCAACCATCTAGGAGACTCAGGAATGAAGAAAGCAACAATTAGTTGGGCTACACCTGGAATAGCCCCTGGGAGCACAAGCATGCAACAAGTTGGCAATGTTAAGTTATATGGGCTACTTACTACAGTGTGGAAGGTAAAACAAGCTACCTATAATGGCCAACATGCGCCAGTTGATAATGGAACCAATGCCAAATGTTAATGCGATGCCGAAAATTCCTGGTAACTATGAAGAAACAAAAACAGTTCATGAATAGCCAAAAAAAAGAGGAAGTAGCATTAGTAGACAAAATTCTTTCATCTTTGAGCTCACTTGAGTCAGAGAAAATGCTCCCCCTCTGATGTACTTGGGTGCTATTTCTGCAACATATATTGGTGACTGTATTTCGTAAAAGAAACATAAAAGATGATCACTTTACTGATTAATTAACCGGAAATGTCAAGAACAGGATCATATAGCAGTTACCAAGTAGCTATTAATAGATTCGCCAAGGCCCAGTAACAGTCTTCCAAGGTCAAGTTGCCAAGCACCCTTCCAACATAAGCCCAGAAACATATAATTAACAACCCAAACAGTAAGCAAAATACAACAACGAAGGATGTATGCAAGACTAAGCTAGTGTATTCATTGGCTGGCTCCAAAAATTTCTTAACAAATCACGTTTCACATTATTATCAACTTAAAATCAGCAATGTCCTTTACACCGAATTTAGATTAAGCAGACTATGAGAAAGGAACCTTTGGAAACAGGGACGGATCCAAAAATTTTTAAGTGGGGGCAAAATTTTACTGGAAGTAAAAAATATTTTTTAATGGGAGCAAAATTTTAATTAAAAAAAATTAATTTTTTTAGAAGTTCAAAATTTAAAATAATATTTTTTTCGTGTAAAATTTGTTGGAATCAACTGAAGCAAGTGTCCCCACTGTAGCTCCGTCCTGTTTGGAAACATTAAAACACAAGAATTTGAAACCTTCGCAAATGCTATCACCAACCATCCTGTGATGTAAAAGACATCGATGACCCACATAGTCTGCTCAAAAAGGAGAAATCCAAAAATTAGGAGATGAGAATAGAAGAAGTGCTAAAAACCCAGAAAGTAACAGCCAAATAAGGATAATCTTACACGTTTGCGACCAATAAGATCTGTTATCCACCCACTTACTGCTGCACCTGCTAACCCCCCAACACTCCATATCGACACAAACACAGCAAACTGCAGCATTTTAGATGGGGATCAGTACTCAATGATAAGAAGAAAAAGAGGGAGAGAATACTAGTAAATCTGTCCAGCTAATTCCATGACATGGTTGCATGGTGTGAAGTAAGAGTGTCCATATATGCCATGTCATGCTGAACTTGAAGGAGAGTGCCTTGGATGGTTTTTAGGAGGAAACTTAGATAATAGTATTGTAGCATGCTGATCTTTTTGCAAATAAAAGAAAAAAATTATGGTTTAGAACAGCATTGGTAGATTATAAAAGATCATGTTTAACAACGGACACACAATATTTCTTTTATCTGCAAAAGGATCAGCATGCTACAATACTATTATATAAGTTTCCTCCTAACAATCCATCCAAGGAAATTGCACAAAAATTTATATAGATCAGAAATCAGCTAATGACATTCCTAGTGCTTTCTCATTGATATTTGAAAAGAATAAGATATTAATCAACATTCCTTTTACCTCTGCCACGGAAAGGCCCAAATCTTTCCTGATGCCGAACTCCACGGGAGCAGAATACCCTATCTGCAGAAAGATTGAGAAAAGATGAATGTTTTCAACTATCATTAACATCTTCCCTTGTAAAGCATCAAAGAACACATCTGGAGATGAATTAACATCTTAAAAGAGCCAGAAAGTTGTGTTGTTTAACTCACGGTGACTCCCGTAGAGAAAGTGCCACAAGCAACGGCGAAGATACTAAATACAAGAGCAGCTGAATAATGTGAAGTGTCTCCTGATGACAAACCATCATTGCTACTAATGCCAATGTTGGTATCAGTGTTGGGTCGGTTTATAAGCAAGGACTCAATCAGTTGCTCTTCTTCAATGACTCTTTTCTCCATGTCTTGGTTACCGAAAGCCATGAGTACGAGTGAAGACTAAAATACAGAAGAATAACAAGGAGTGGCGGAAGTAGTGTCTCAGGACTTGTCTATATATGGTCGTACACTCATGTCTTTATTCATGTCAAATATCTTGGCTTGTTTCTGTATAATTATAAGCTGGAATGACTGAGCATCAGCTATCTCTACAACAACAGACATCGAGTTAAATTTACCCTAAATTATTACACAAAATTAAACTGGCTATATGCCCCACATGAGAAAGAAATATCCTACCTGCTGGTCGGAGGCCATTGACATTCACAGGTTCAGGCTGGTCACGAGAAAACCAATACTAAATTTTGATTAAAAAAAATATTTACTTTTGTCTCAAAAAAACTTTTTACCAAATTTAATTTGAATTTCGTTAAAAATAAATCTATAACTTATTTATTTAATTTTAATTATTTCTGATTGCATCAATTTACTTTAATTCTTTTTTAGTTACAAATTTTAGATTATCTTTATTTTAAATATATATATTATGATATCAAATTTTAGCGTACTACAATTAATTATATTTATCCATGTTGAAGTAAGTATAAGTAATTAAATAATTTTATAACAGGATAGAGACGAACATGAGTTTGGTAGGCTGAGAACGCGTCATAAGCATTTAAGAGACGAACATTAGTTTGGTAGGTTGAGAACGCGTCAAAAGCATTTAAGGAGAGGGAGCTGAAAAAAGAAAATGGAAGAAGCGCAGATGCGAGAGAACGGCAGTTGATATGAAAAAAAAATCAAAAGAAAACAGATTGAAAGAGCGAATGGAAAAGGCGTAAACAAGAATAGACTGGGTAGTCAAAAACAGATTGAAAGAGCCAATGGAATAGGCGGAAACAAGAATAGACGGGGGAAGTCAAAAACAGATTGAAAGAGCGAATGGAATAGGTGGAAACAAGAATAGACGGGGGAGTCAAAATCAGATTGAAAGAGTGAATGGAATAGGTGGAAACAAGAATAGACGGGGGAATCACGTCGTGACAGAAAGAGAGAAGGAGATGGCGACTTGGAGAGCTGCGAGAGGGAGTTCTCCAATTCCTCGACCTTTTTTTTCAGATCCTGAATGATCCCAAGTCTTGTCAGTGTTGAATTATAAAACCTCTAACAACCGCATCCAGCCTACTGTGGATTTCTCTTTGATTGACTCAATTCCCGGGTTGGATCGTCGGCCTCAGATCTGCTGTTCCGATTCTGCTGTGCCCCTGTGCCCGTCTGAACAAATGGGAACAGCAGATCTGCTCTCTGGATCGTCTGGTTTCTAAAGAACGAATCTAAAACTGAGATAAAGAACGAATCTAAAACTGAGATTGAGGAAAAGTTCATCATAATAAAACATTTGATTTATAAATTAAGAAATCTTTTGTTGTCACTTGGATAAGGCAAGTACCTCTACAGGTCCTGCTCTCGTGTGGGTTACTAAAAGTACCTCCGAGGCGTAGCTAAATTGGTAAGGGGCTTTTTTGATTTAATTGAGGTTGTAAATTTGAACCGTTCTTATTTATGCAGCCGTTTAAAATTTGCAGCTAGAGTTTTGTTTCTCGCAAGGGACCTATCTGATTTGAGCGGAGATTAATCTAAGTGTGAGACTTAAATGTGTCTTTTTTATAATTAGGATCTTCTTAAAATACCTCGTAGGCAACAAAAAAAAGAGAAGTATATAATATTTATTGACAAGACAAGTAGTATTAACTATGATCATATCGTCAAATTCAACACGTGCAAAAACAAGAAGTAATGTATTAGATATATATGTCTATATATTTTTTATTTATGTGTGGATAATTATTGGTATTTTAGGTTAATAGTATAAAAGAGAAGAAGCCTCAAAGTATAATGAGGTGTCATTCAATAATGAAAAATAATAGTGAATAACCAATCTTGAAGCAAGAGAAGATTGATAAAGCAAATACACGGAACAGGCGTAAATTGTGTGTGACTTGAAAACTTTTGTAAATTACAATCAATTCGTATAAACTATAAGAGCCTGTTAAAATTTAAAACAAAAGGAGTATCTGGTATATTGAAAACAACAGTAACTAAAATGTAAAAATTTAAAAGTTAAAGAAAGAAAAAGAACAACACAGTCAATTTATACTGGTTCAACTTATCACCAAATATCCGTTCAATCATCAAGTATCCAACTTGAGTATTTCACTAATAAATCTCCAACTAGTTTTTTGACGAGTCTCTCTAAGCTCACAAGTATATATTTTTCAAGGTTCTTCAACCTTTCAAGTAGTAGTATTCAACAAACCTCTACAAGCTCTCAACAAATGAAAGTAGGGTTTGCTCAATATGAGCTTCAATGAATATTGATCTCTCTCTCAATAAAGTGTTTTTACTTTCTAAAGCTCAGAGGGTATAAGTGTAACTTTTCAAAAGCAAGTATTGATGCTACTGATGTACTTCTAAAATCTAATATGTTATCGAATTCATAGCTCTCTCTTAAATGGAAACTCCTTTCAATTATCCGTTGCTTCAATTTTATCATCAATTAACTGACTGAATCGTCTTTGATTCTATTAAAACATCTTTCTCACTTTCTTTGAAAAATCTTCAAGTATTTGGTTGTTTGAATAATCTTTTGACCGTGTCTTCGAAGCTAACTATCGAATTGGTTTAATAACAGGATCCTTTATCCGTACAAAGACGGTAGGAGCTCATCCATTCCAGATTTGTCGGAATTGTTTCTTACTATCAAAGTGAGTTTGTTAAATTGATCCTTGTAAAATAGGAAAATGTTTTTCTTTTCATTTTTATTTGAACATATAACTAAGTTATAAAACCTCTTGTATATCGTTATCTTTAAGGATAAATAAAATAATCCAATAAGTTTGAATTTTGAAATGAAACTAAATATTATTGATTGTTATCGTCAAAACAATTAATTTAAAAAGCCTTGAGCTATCAATCTCCCCTTTTTTTATGATGACAAGCAATAACATATATGTTTTCAAATTTTCAAATAACTGAAAAAGATTTTGAAAAATACATGTAATCTTTATATGCCCTTACTCATAGTCATGATCAGAAGGAATCTTTCTTACCACCTCTAAGTAAGGAGCCTATCATTTGTTGAAAGATAACTGTAGCGCCCCCTCACCGTAGGGTACACAACGGAAAACCCGAAGGTCGCTCCGACGAGTATCCCACGATAAAGGTGCACCACCAGAACATTTCTACTAATAATCCTT
>JAOTAX010000003.1:28196963-28207723 GCA_025629825.1 Erythroxylum guanchezii | reverse complement strand
AACGTCAGATTTTGTTAACCTAGCGATTGAATCGATTAATCTCTAGTTGCGCACCTAGAAACTAACAAATTCAATTAAAAAGACAGATTTGAAATTACCCAATGTTCATCAACAATATGAAAACTATCCATAAAATCTCACCATAATAACATGTAACTTGGATCCCTCAACCAAGATAAGATAATCTAGTTACTCATACTTAAATTGAATCAAAAGAAATAATAATAGCAACAATCTCCATAACTAGTCTTTAATGGAAATAATGAAAATCACAAGTGAAATCGTGCAGTAAACTTGAACACAAGAAAACAAAAAATTGCAATAGCCAAAGTCCCCTAAACCTACGATAACACTACTTGGGGGGTTGTAGAAATCGTAAACCAAAAAATCCAAGAAAGTGTGAAGATGCGGCAGCCACCCAACCAGAAACCTATGAAGAAACTACTGGAAAGATTCAGCAACGTGAACAAGGGGAAAATAGAGGGTGCGGCAGCTTCTTGAAAAAAAAAAACGATGGATCTTGTCTAACCGTAAAACCCATATGTATATGCGACAACACCCTTAATTTCCTAATTGAATTCAATCTCTCCATTATCTTGATTTTACTTTGTCCAGATGGATTGGTCTTTTAATTTCGGTGGAAGACATCTTGAAAAGAGTTGAGAAGATCTTGGACTGTTGTGTTCTAATTAGAGACGAATTCTAAAAAATCTGCAGATTTAAGATTCCAATCTTAGGCGTGCCCACGCCTAATCTTTGAATTTTGTCCAGATTGGGAATTTTCGAATTTCTGTCTTTCTTTTGCCTCTTTTTGATCCATTTTCATCTTTAGGATATTGAAAACCATCTGTGAACATTCAACAAACATTTCCATCAATTTTTGGATACCAATTTCACAAATCAATCAACATTAAGTCCAAAATATATGCAATTTAAATGACTTAACAGTACTTTCGTCCACAAGTCTTATAAGATGAAGAGATTCTTAATTTAGATGCTCCAATAATTATATGATTCTATATTAAAAATGGGAATTGAGGTTTAGGTTTAGTTGAAGTTTAATAAATTAGGTGTAGCAAAGAAAGTTAATAGAAAGGACCAACACTATTCTGATACCACTATTAGATCTTAGGGACGTGAGAAGGGAAGAGAAGAATTTACACATAAAAAAAAGCTTTTTGCTTTGGCTTACAATACGCTTACAATGTTCTTACTGTGGCTTACATTTAAGGCCTATTTATGGTCTTAAAAAGTTGATGGTGACTTCTATTATTTAGATATTTTGCCTAGTATTTATTTTACTTCCTACTTTCTATCGTTTTATACTTAGAATTTATATAAGATATTTCTTCATAATTAATTGCATACACTTTTCTAAGCTTTTTAGATTAATTTACTTTTTTAGAATTTCTAAATTCATTTTCTTCACAATTTCCTATACTTTGTATATTAATTTTCAACATCTACCTCTCACTCTCAAACTTTTTTTGAATTCCTCTTGCAATCCTTGGTCTTTTAATTCCATAAATATTGACCACCATTTTGCTAGAGCCATCATCTTATAATGTTCATCATTTTTTCTTAAATCACTATGAACTAACATACTAGTCATCTAATTTCCTCTAATTTCAATTACCAATGCATCAATACTAAACTCATTTCCATTCATTTGTCACTTGAAATCTATGAGAATTTGATTACATGGAAGTTGTATTCCTTCTCCAACCACAATAGGAATTGTTTTAATCTCCTTCAATGGTTCCCCTATTCTGCTTAACAACCCATTTTCAATAAAATTATACGCATTACCTCATAGATTAGCATATGTATGGTTCTCTCCTTGACTTGGCCTTTCACTTTCATTTATTGATATTTTACCTCACTCGCTCCTACATTGCTTATAAGGATAAGTGGGTTGTTTCTTTGCCTCCTATTCCATGTACAACTTTTCTTCCTCGTATTTCTCTTCCACCGTATACATTTGTAAACCTATTCCTTTTGCACTTGTATCTTGGCACATATTTTTTCTCATACTAAAAGCGCAAGCTTTTAGCTTATCTATCATCTAAACCTGTTAGAAGTTGTCCTCTTCCTCCTTGCTTCACTGCTATTTTTTTGTTCTCTACTAGTATTAGCCTTAGCAAGATTATCTGAGAATTTCTTGAGATTGTATTCTTGGGCACCATCGAATAAGAATTTCTCTCATTATATTTTTCCTATCCATGACATTGCAAAGTCGCTATTTCATGCTTCGTTGTAAAGTTTTAGGATTCCAAATTTTGCCAGGGTATTCGATTTAAAATCTTAATCCTTAAAAAAGGAAGGTTATAAGATATAACTTCTGCATCACCAACTTGTGTAAAAGCAAGTCAAATTCAGCATAATATTTTATAATGGCACCTTTTTGCTCGAACTTCTTCAGTTCACTAATGTCACTCATTCACACTTGGAGCTATACGGCAACTTATCTTCTTCTTAGTTTTTTTTTTTGGTAAATCAGATAAGAATAAATTAATAAAAAACCAAACAAATGTACAAAATAAAATCTAACCCAGGAGCCAAGAAACACAAAACAAAATAAAAATAGGAACAAAGCTTCTAGCCACACTCCTAACCAAAGATAACTCCAGGCACTAACTACTCAAAAAAGACTACAAACTAGCTCATTCCTAAGAGAGAAAATTGACTCCCTCAGTTGGAAGGAGTGGCAAGACTTCTGAAGGTCCCCTACACTCGGCTGTGAAAGGAGAAGCTGAGGGGAAGCGAGCGCTGAAGCCGTGTGGAAGAAATTGTGTTGACTCGATGCGTCCACGGATAAAAAGGGACCCGACCTCCAAGGGAAGACAGGGTGAGCAAGAACAGTCCGAAGAATCCTCAAAGAGATATCCTGAAAAAGACTTAGCAATTAAACTAAAAAGAAATGAAATGAATAATAAAATTACCTCCTCTCGGTGTTTAGGCTGAGAAGTTCCCTAACGTGGGAGATTACTCCTGTGAGCACACGCTCCTCAGTCAAGGCTTCATTCTTGAAGGTTCTGGCATTACGTTCAGTCCAAAGGTGATAAACCGTAGTGGAGAGCAGAAGAGGGAATAGATAGGTGACAGAAGCTCTGGACCTAGAGACGAATAAGAACCAGGAAAGAATTGTAGAAAGGGTAGGGAGATGGAAGATGGGCAAATTAAAATGGGAAAGGTTGCGGTCCAAGATAGTTTTGGAGAAGGGACAAGCAAAAAATAAGTGGTCTAAGGATTCATTTGCAGAAAGACACAGAGAACAATGGTTTGGAGTGTAGAGAAAAGTAAGCTTATCCCGGGTGGGGAGCTTCTACAAGAAAGCAAGCCATAAAGTAAAAGAGCAGCGAGGTTTACTGTATTTGGACCAGACCAGCTTGTACCAAGGAACAGCCGGTAATGGAGGATGCAAGAATTTGTAGGCTGATACATTAGTATAACACTTGGTAGGGCTAGCTAAAAATTCCAAACAGTCTGGTAAGGATCTGTTCGGGGAATAAGAGGGAGGAGCCAGACGGTTAAGGAGGTCCAGGGAAAAATCACTCTAGCTCTAGGTACCATTACAGATAACTGTTGAAACACATGTTGCAAGAGGGAGCTCCGAACCATTAATCTCCCTAGGAGTAGATAGGGACTGCAGAATATCACTCAGGTGCCAA
This sequence comes from Erythroxylum guanchezii, assembly GCA_025629825.1. NCBI lineage: Eukaryota > Viridiplantae > Streptophyta > Magnoliopsida > Malpighiales > Erythroxylaceae > Erythroxylum > Erythroxylum guanchezii. The sequence continues at coordinate 28,204,052 of JAOTAX010000003.1, read as the reverse complement.
GGATCCTGCCAGAAAAGGGTAGACATACTATCCCCTATCCTAAATCTAAATTGAGAACACAGCTTATCCCGGACTGTTAAAATCTTTCTCTAACTCCAAGAACTATTGTAGGAAGGCTGGGCACTCCAAAAATTACGCCTACACAAAATAATAGTATGAACCCACTTGACCCAAAGAGCTTCCTTATCTGTAAACAAAAACCAAATCCGTTTGCCTAGCAGTACTTGATTCCAAGTAGTCAAGTGTCTGACTCTAAGGCCTCCTTCCTTTTTAGGACGACAAAGATCACTCCACTTAACCCTAGCCTGAGAATGAGAATCTACCTTACCTGCCCACAAAAAATTCCTAAGCTTAGCCTCAATGTCCTTAAGAATAGAAGAAGGAAGAATGAGATGGGAGGACCAGTAGACATGGAAGGAAGAGAGGACAGAAATAACCAATTGAAGTCTACCCGCATAAGAAAGAGTCTTATGCGTCCAACGATTGATCCTGGTTTCTATTCTATCAATAAGAGGGGTACAAGCCCTCCTAGAAAGACGACCCGTAATGAGAGGAACTCCAAGATACCGAAATGGGAGGGAGCCTTGCTGAAGACCCGACACTAGGTGCATCCTACGGCTCAAATGACTAACATCCGGGGATAAGTAAAACTGACTTTTGGAAGTATTCATGTCCATGTTAGAATACATAGAGAAGGAGTGCAAAGCATCAAGCAAAAGTTGAGCAAAAATCAAATCCCCATGACTAAACATTAAAAGATCATCCGCAAAAAGAAGATGGTTGAGCTTAAGGCCCTGAAACCGCCAATGATATTGGAATTGAGGAGAGTTGGCTGTAATCAGGCTTAAATGCCTAGAGAACACTTCCATACAGATAATGAAAAGGAAAGGAGAAATTGGATCCCCTTGGCGTAAACCAGATAGACCCTTGAAGAATTGGGAAGGAGAAGACCAAAATGGAATAGGAAGGGAAAGTGATACATTCCTTAACCCAACCAATGAACCTCCTAGGAAGACCTACTGCTTCTAGGGTGTTAATCAGAAACTCCCAATGAATAGAGTCGTAAGCCTTTTGGAGATCCACTTTGAAAGCACAACGCTTATGAGAATTGGAAAGGTGATAGTTCCTGAAGATTTCTTGAGCTAAAAGAATATTATCCCCTATACGCCTATTTTTGATAAAAGCACTCTGATTAGGGCTGACGATAAGAGGAAGAATAGGACTGAGCCTATTGGCCAAAATTTTTGCAATTACCTTATAAAGCATGTTACAAAAGGAAATGGGTCTAAAATCTTGGACAGTAGAAGATTGAGCTTTTTTTGGAATAAGGGAAATGAAGATGGAGTTTAGTTCCTTTAAGAGCTTACCATGAGTAAAAAAAATTTGAATCGCTGCAGTGACATCTTCACCAATAATGTGCCAGGCCTTTCTATAGAAGTGCCCATTGAAGCCATCAGGACCTGGCACCTTATTAGGATTAAGGGAATGGAAGGCCTCGCGAATCTCTAAAGGAGAAACTTCGGCAATAAGAGCTTGAGAAGGAGTAGCCTCTAGGGGATGAGGAAAAAGATGGCCTACAAAATCCTTAGAGGAATGGAGATTCTTCTTAGAGCCTATGGAGTTTTGGAAATAAGAAAGGAATTCAGATTGGATAGCAGTGAGATCTACAACTCGTCATCCAAGGCTCACCTCAAGAGAATGAATGGAGTTACGGTTCCTATTAGCAATGAGAGGATTATGGAAGAACTTAGTATTGCGATCTCCTTCCTTGAGCCACTGGATTCTAGAGGATTGTCTATAAAAGGATTCCTGATCCAAAAGAGCTCTATAGAGGTCGCTTATAGCTTCGGACTCCCTAGCTTGCAGGGGAGAAGAACTAGGAGAAACCTTCAGAAGGTCCTGAATGGAATTCAATTTAGCTTGACAGTTCTCTACTCTGACATTAATATCCCCTATTTGGCTCGAATTCATGAATTTAAGCGCTTGCTTGACCTGTTTAAGCTTCTTAACTACCCTAAACATTGGAGTACCAATAACGGGAAAGGCCCAGGCTTCTGCCACAGTCTGGAGAAAAGAGGGCTGCTCAGCTAAAAAGTTAAAAAATCGAAAGGGGGAAGCATGTTTAAGCGGAGGGCCAACCGACTTCACCACTAAAGGAGAGTGATCAGAAATAAGAGGGTTAGGAATAACACAATGGGAGGAAGGGAATCTTCTTCTTAGTATTGATGAGCTTCATCTCCACTCTCTCTCATAATAGCTTTGGAGATGGATCACCATAGATATTCTCACAACTCTGTCCTGGCATAGCAGCACGCTGCTGTATGTTTTTATTTTTAGAATTGTCGCGACTATTATTTGTGTTTATTGTGACTAATTTAATTTGCTGTTTTGGTAACTTATTATTAGTACCTTAATTCGAATATTATCTTACCTAATATTTAACCAAAAAGAATGCTTAAATAACAAATAGTAAGCCTTAGGAGCTCTGTTCGTCCCTCGTCTGAGGATAGGATGAGCCAACATTTTAATATAATGAACAGAGTAATTTATCTTCCGATAATATCGGTTACCAAAATCTAGTAAAATAGAAAAACTGGTTTTCCTTTACAATTTATTGGTGTATGAGGTATGAAACAATTAATAGAATGACTAATCAATACAATCTATGATTTTCTTGTCTGAATTGGATCCATGAGACATGGAAGTAGGGTTTGACTTGTAGTAGTTTGTATCGCATTGGCAGGGGTTGATGAAACCAGGCTATTTGTTTCTAAAAGGTTCACAACCTGCTCCATTCTTGGTCTGGCATGAACTATTGGATGAGCACAAATGACTGCTATGTGAACATACTGCTCCACAACTTCATGTGGCCCCAGTTCAGGTATGTCTTCTTCAATGATATCCAGTGCTCTACCTTCATTCACAAGCAACCATGCCCAATCTGTCAGCAGAGAAGCTTTACCTTCATGTTCTTCATATGCTCTTTTTCCACCTAAAAGCTCAAGAAGCACCACTCCAAAACTATAAACATCACTTCTCTCGCTTAATTGGCCAAACAGTGCGTACTCCGGAGCAACATAACCTAGTGTTCCAGCTACCCTTGTGCTCAAATGTGTCATTTCGTGAGAATTGAACCTTGCAAGGCCAAAATCTGCTAACTTTGGCTCTAATGTCCTGTCCAAGAGTATGTTACTGGCTTTAACGTCCCTGTGGATGATTGGTGGATGTACCCCATTGTGTAAATATGCCAGCCCACGAGCAGTTCCGAGGGCTATCTTTTGGCGAACAGGCCAACTCAGTTTCTTCGTTCGAGAACCAAAAAGATGATCATAAACGCTTCCATTGTGCATCAAATCACAAACAATGATCCTCTGGTGACCTTCCATACCTACAGTAGAGGTACAGTAGCCTCTCAAAGCAACAAGATTGACATGTTTCACACTTGCAATGACCTCTACTTCATGGGAAAAACTTGCATCACCAGAAGCGGAAACATTCTTGAATCTCTTGCAGGCAACTTCAGTGCCATCTGGTAGAACTCCCTTGTAAATATTTCCAAAATTTCCTTTCCCAATAATATTGTGTCTTGAGAAATTCCTTGTAGCCTTTCTGATTTCGTCGATTTTGAACTTCACTAAATTGCTACCTCTGGCATTACATGTTAATCCCAGGTCCATGCTGGTCTCGTCTATGACAGAAGCATCCCTTTTCTTCTCAAACTTCTTGCTTCGTATCACTAGCAATCCAACTGCCAAAAGAGCCCCGACGATCCCAATTATGCAACCTAACACAGTTCCAGATATCATAGACCTACGATGCTCACTAGTACTAGAGGTGAATCGCATTGGATAATCAAGCCTGAACAAGCACTTTGTAGTTCCTGGGTCGGTCGGTCCAAACTTATTAACAAAAGCTGCTGCATACATAACCAAATAAGAAGAGCAACCTGAGACGTCCTCACTTTCAGGACCAAGAAGATCTAATTTTGTAAGATTCATCAAGTAATTCATACAGGATTCACAGACGACACCGTTGTCCCAAGAATTCTCACAGATGCTTCTCATTTGCAGCAGCACTGACTTGGAAAACCGGTTCTCAAGTGTTTCGGATGAGGTAATGTTCAAACAAGTATCCCAAATCAATTCAGAACGGAACCCACAAAGGGTTTCAACATCAACACCATCGACAAGCTCACGAATCAAGTTTCTGTATGACTCCCAGCATACCTGAAGAGTATCTGAAGGGGGTAGAAAGGAACCATTAACCCGAAGATACTCCGACCGCAGAATTCGAATGCCTTCAGCAGCATATCGACATTGAAAAGGCATGTACAAAGAAGCAGGTTTTAGATGTACTTGATAAAGTTCACGAAGGACATTGAAATTCAGAGGACAAGAAGTTTCCATGTTAGCGGCGGGAGAGTGGAACATGGAAGCCATCAAGACTATTACCAACTGAGAATGAGTGGAAAAGGAGCGGGACATGTCTACAGTAATGTTTCATAGAACCCAGAGACCGTAATACCAAGCTCAAAGTTTTCATGGAGAAAACTAGATCAATTACCTCATTAACCTATAGGCTACACCGCTACAGCCTTCCTTGTATCGTTGGCCGGCTTTGGTGGCTAGCGTCTTGGAATGTCTCCATCGGCCGGCCACTAGGAAATTACAATCTAGCAAGAAACAACCACTTCCTCTCTCTTTTCTTTTTCTTAACTTGTTACTTAGTTCAGGAACATCCCCCACGGCCCCACCAATTTGCACGTCAATCAAGGATTAAGCAGTGAGATTCACGTCAAATATAGCTACTCTATTCAAAAATTTGTCTCTGCCCTTCCAACTTCTAATGAGATACAAACATGAAAAGTAGAGTAGAGGGCATGGCACATCACCCAACCATAAAGTTAAATTCCTTAGTTAAAAAATATTTCTGTCGGAGAAAATGTGTGACCTTATAAGATATTTTCAAACCTAATCCATTGTGGCGTTTTCCGTGTTGAGGTTTAGGAGTTCATGGGACAATTGGTAATCGACCAGCTTTTACAAGATTATATATATAGCTGCTGACACTCAACTTTTGACGTACAAAACAAAGAGCAAAAGTTTTTGGACAACAAGCCAAAGCAGGAAGATTTGCATGAAAGGAGTGTACCAACCAAAGATCAAAGTTGCTCAACGAGATTGACTGGAGAAAGCAGAAGATCAAAAATACTTCATGTTTTACAAATACAGGTTCCCTTTTCTCTTTAGAACATGAGGAGGAGAAACGATTCCGTCAAGCTAATGTAATAATAATTTTCTTTTAAACCCAAAACTGCAGATTCCACCCGAGCTTAAGCTCTATCAGGTTCAAAAGGTGGTTTAAATTTTTTAAAATTAAAAAGAGAGAGAGAGAGAGAGTACTGATGTGATAACAGCTAAAATCAAGGTTTTAAAACTCGGACCGGACCGGCCGGTCTGACCGGTGACCGGTCGGCCGACCGGTCCGATTAAGCTTCTAAAACTAGTGATCAATTGAACCGGTTGGTCGGACCGGTCCGACCACTGGTTCACTTAAATTTTTTTATTTTTTTTAATTTTTTTTAATTTTTTAAATATTATTTATAATTAAATATAATTATTACATAATTATGACGTCACACCGGTTCGACCGGTGGTTGAACCGGTCAAACCGGTCAAACCGGTGATCAGTAAGACCTCCGGTTTAATAACCGGTCCGGGTTTCAGAACATTGGCTAAAATCATTGGTCAAGCCAACTAACAAACAACAAATTAAACAAGATGAATATTCCAAGCATAGTAGGTATCTATGATTTTCATGAAAAGGAGGTTGAATATATCTTCATATTAGATAATCAATTAAGCACCATATATCAATTGCTTAACATATTATTAGTAAACGTTTGGAAGGAGTTTACAAATTAAACAACGAAAAAAGGTTGTATTGATGCAATAAATGATAACACTTAGATAAAGTGAAAGGCAAGCTAAGCACACCGGTCAGGCCACCTAACAAACAATAAATTAAACCTGCCACATGGAACATTACCAAACAAAAGTTATTAAAAAAAAAAAAAGGTAAATGATACATACTCCACGCATAGTTGATGTGTGCAAACGGATGATTTGCATGAAAGGATGTTAAATATATCTTCACGCCCAAGCTCTTTTAAGGACCATGTTTCAAATTGCTTGAAATATTATATAGGAATTCCTTCCAAGTCTTGTTTGCCTTTGTCATTCAAATAATGGTCATAATCCAAACGAAGGGGAAAAAAAAAGGCTAGCCCATAATACATTTCCTTTGTACATATTAGCCAAAGCTAACTAGCTTTATAAAGTAAATGATCTATTTCATATATAATATTGCAGTTAAGTTAAAAGACATCAAACAACTAACATTTTATATTATTGTTTCACATCAGGAATAATCGGCAAGCAATTTTTCTTACAGCACATATATGACAAATATTCCTTAGTCTTATTCTCTTAGACAAACCAATTGACTATAATATTTTTAGTTTGATTTATTTTTATTAATCAATGCTACATTTCACAATAACCGACAAAATTTCATAAGAAACAAAATTATTGTTTCTCAATTGGATATCAATAATTGAATAATTTGAAAAATATGAATTATAAAAAGTAATTTAATTGTACTTTATTTGAATTCTTATATAAAAAAAACCTTTTTTATGATGTGTCAATCAGAAACTATCTAAGCATCTAGTCTCGAACGATATTCACAAAGCAGAAAAAAAAAGTACTCAACATTTGAGTAGAATAAGTAGGAGTTTTAACCCTCTTATACTTATTTCCAATTTATAGAAAAAAAAAGCGTTACGTTTATTTCTTATTAAAATTAAAATTTTTAATTATAAATAAAATCAAACTCTGCTTATAATAACAATTTAATTTTAATATAATTCAATATCTCATATTTGATCCTGAAGTTTTTCAAGCTTCACAATTAAGTTCAATCTTAAATTGATTTTTCTTTTTTCTAACTATACTTATATATGACCTATTAAGTTTCTAGTATGTCGGTAATGATTATAAATTACAATTTTAATTCATAATTAGAATT
>JAOTAX010000003.1:28172688-28182988 GCA_025629825.1 Erythroxylum guanchezii | reverse complement strand
CTAGTTTAATTTGAAACAAGAATCAACTCATTTGGATCTCTACAGATCGAGATATCGCCAAAATACTGAAGCATACTTAATGAACATATATATTTTCCAGCTTTTAACTTCCAACATATCACATATAACCCATCTTGTACCTAAACTATCTTTTATATTTCATTTCAACCTCAAGAATTCTCCTTTTCTTTTCACAAAAATAATCGCCAATGATTTCTCATTTAATAGAAAAGTTCAGGGTCCAACACTCACCCCTAATCATTGCTCTTTATATCTCAAAGAAAATGAATCTATTGACCACCTTTTCTTTGATTACTTTTTTTCCAAATCTGTTTGGATTTACACCCTCTCCTACTTTCATATCATCCTTCCATCCCAACTAAACCTTCATACTATTCCTATATGGCTTAATAACCCCCATAACCATTTCGGAACCTTCACTTCCAACATTTTTCCAATTATCCTTTCAGTGACCGTTTACTCTCTGTGGAAAGAAAGGAATGCCCGGATTTTTAAAGATGAAACTATGGAGGTGGATGGCCTGAAAGCTAGAGTCCTCACTCTCGTTCAGGAGCATCTCAGAGCAAACACCGAGGGAGGGAAGGCAAAGGTAGGAGAGTCTTTTTATCACTTACATCCTTTTTGCAGGGTTTTTGTTTCAGGTTACAGTATGGATATTTTGGCAAAAGGTCACAGCTACTTTACATATGGAAGGAGAGCTTCGACTTTCATCTATAGTGGTAGCCAAGGGGAGTCAAGCATCAAGGTACTTTTAGGAACTAGTCGGCAGCAGTAGATCACCCGGCAACAAATTTAGCGAAGCAAGGACCAATGACTTTCAGCTATTCCTCCCGACACAAAGCAGGCTTTCAACATCAGCCCTCACAACTACCGAAGGAAGACCAGATGATAGTAGCTGAAGTTCTCATCATTTAGTCCAGCAAAGCAGATCAGCTGGGAAGTTGTTCACGGAACCAGTTAGTTTGATTGATTGTTAGCCTCTGTTAAGATCTATGTTCTTGAGTTTCTGCTGATTGTTTAAGCCATTAGGGCCACTTGGGAGCATTGTTTCTGTCAGGTTTTAAAGTGTATCGGTCCCATTAGGGAAGGTTTTTCTGGTTTATCTTATCAGATAAGGGGTTCTCTTTTGACCGGTTTGAGATGAGTTGTAGAACTATCTCTTCCCTTGTACATATCCTTTTTGTTTTATTAATCTTATTTCTGATTTACCCAAAAAAAAAAAAAACTTTTTAGGGTTTAAATAACAAACCTATTCACCTCTCTTTTTCTTTTTTCAGAGAGGAGAGAATGGAGCAATTGGAGGGTTTATATCACATGTTCTCGTTACAAGTAATCTACAATATCAAAGTCGTGAACATTGTAGTTTTACTGAGCGTAAAACATTGTTTCAAAACTTAATTGAGATATGTTTTGTTTTTAGGCTAGCGAGCTTCTAAGCTCAAGTCTAATTTGAACTCTGAAATAAAAAAAATATTGAACTAACGTAAAATCTAGTCAAATTAAGTAGGAATAGGCCGAGCATGTATGCCAACCGTAATCTTCCCTACTAATTTTTTTTTGCTTAATAAAATTAGTAGGCCCTTTAGCTTATTAAGCTTACTAGAAATAAATTCATTTATTTTTATTTTTAATTTAAATTTTTTAATTAGGATCGTAAGCCTATTAAGATTAATTTCTATTTTTTTAGTCTCGTTTATGCTTTTAACTCATTAAGTATCTTTTTATTTTTAACCAAATTTTTTAGACTTCAGGAATCCTTTTAAATAATAAGCATGTAAGTCTAATTCCCTTTTATTCAAAATAATACAAAATTCAAATAAAGTTTTTGGCCCAATAAAATTAAATACAATCATTTTGTTCCTAGTTTTTAATAGTCTAGTTGATTAAATCTATTTATATTGCCTAATTTATTTATTCTTTTCTTAAAGCCAATTTCACCAAAATTTCCTTTCTTTCAAGGATCTTTTAATCCTTTTAAATAAAAAATGTGCATTATTTAGTTCTCTCTTAGTAAAATTTTGCTTTATTTACTTCTTGTAATTTTTGTTCAATTTGCACTTTTATTCAAATCAAAATTGCACTTAAAAAAGACTAAAATCAAATTTGCTTACATTCAAAGCCATATGACATAGTAAAGGCCTCTTCAAACATTTTATATTAAGTAATTGGTAATCATAAACTTCTAGGCATTTATCTATATATTTTAAATATTATTCCAATGGTATTTCTTTTTTAAAACTTTATGTAAAACCAAAAACTTATGAGAGTTCAATCGTTTGGCTTATTTCGTTTATCTAGTCTTCTGTTATTTTCCTCACACTCAAGTTAAATTTTCTTCCCTTAAAAATCTCCAAAATTTTAAGAATTTGTTTCAGACCTAGATAACTACTTAGGCGGGTCAATATGATAATTATTACTTTTCCTATTTTTATAATTAGACCCTAATTTTGTTTCTCCAATTATGATTTCCTTACTTTCTTTCCTTTGTTTTTTTTCCCCATCTTTGCTTAATAAGATATAATGGCTCCATTGCATCAATTTGACATTCGACTCCATCATTGTTTGATGATATCTAGAAAATGTTAGTTAAAATGAAAGATTTAAGTTCTATCAAGTGAGATTCTAACTTATAGTTTTGATAACTATTGCTATTTTTATTATTAGTAATATTAGTAAGTTAATTTGTCAAAGATTAAAGCAAAATATTAAAATTTAAGATCAATAGAAGCGCAACATGATCAAATGATTAAAGTGATCAAAATAGGTCACCATATACAACTCAATAAATCTTCAAAGAAATTCAAGTGAAAAAACTAATAAGGAGGAATCAAGTATCTTAAGTTATAACAATACATTTAAGTTAATTTGTCAAAGAAAAAATTAAAAGGTCAAAGATAAACTTCAATGGACAGGAAAAGGAATAAATGAATCAAAATGAGCAAATTGGAGCACCAAATATAATTCTAGAAAGTTTAAGAAAATTTAAGTAAAAAACTAAAAATAAAGAGGAATCATGGATCTCAAGATGTAATAAATCATTATAATCCATCAAGTAAACTTATTTTAGTCATTTCAATGAATTATGGGATAGATCTTTGCATGATCATTTAAATATAGGACATAATGCACAAAAATATTTTGTAATCAAAGAAAATTGTTTTGAAAATTAAATAAAATCTCTCAAACTTAAAATAAAAATTTGGAAACTTTTAAAAGAGACTAAAACTCAAGTTTTATCAAAATGGTTAATTTTATGTTCTTAAAATGCTTAAATTGTTGAAAATTTATATTTCAAAGGATTTTATGTAGGGATTTAGATAGAAGGAAAGATGTCAAAAAGTTACAGAATGGATGAATTGTAACTAGCTAGACATTTAACTAAATAATGGGCTAATGGTGAACTACTAGCTAGTTGAAGGGCTATGATCGGTTAGCCAATTTTGGTTATTATAAGCTACTAAGAGGAGATTTTTTTTATCTTACTAAAGATTTGGCTAGCCAATACCTTAGCTAGATGATGTCTGGCTAGTCCAATGTAGGCGATCATTTGTTCGATCATACCTGAAAACTAGTTATTACAATGCGTAGTTTATAAGTTTTAATAGTTACTAAATTAATTTTGGGCACAAATAGACTACAGTTGAGTTATGGGAAGAACTATTGACATATGAGAGAATTTCTAGGAGCCCTAAGTTGCTAGAGAGTGCATTCATGCATTGCATAATATATATATTGAGCTTATTTCATTGATGTAATCAATAAAAAAGAGGCTTTGAGTTATATATGATTGTGCAATTGTTGTAATTAGGAAAATTCCTTTCAATACACATTATGATGGTTCTTGTTGACCTTAAATAAAGAGTTGTCAAGCATTAGTTTGTACCCATAACAAAGTAAGATGATTATAAGGTAAAAAGAAGATACTGTATAAAAGGTTCTTGTTCACTAATTAAAAGAAGAAGATACTAAATTGTAAAATGGGGTAAAATGGGGCTTGCCTTACTCCTTTTTACATTATTTATGATTATTTTGTGATTACCTTATACAAGTTTTTTTTAACTATTCATTAGAATAATCAATTCATTTAGTAGTTCTCAAATAGGGGAAAAAAAAAGAGAGCATACACACATAATTATCCCACTATTGTGTTTCATCTTCGAACCAATAAGTGACATTAGAGATGGTTTTAATCATTACATATATGTTTTTAGAAAATTTTAGGTAAAGATTGCTATGGCACATCTTTAACTACTTTTGAGAAAATAAGGCCAAAATATTATTATTATAGAGTTTTAAAATGAAAACAATTACGCATTTTAAAGAACTAGTATAAAAGTCTTTCTTAGGATCAAAGACTTTTTCTCTATTGTAGATTGTAAATAAAAGTGAGTGGAATATGAATGATAATAAACTCATTTAATTAAATAGTAAGGCAATATATATTTTTTTATTAATATTAAATAGATAAGTGCTAGATAAAGTTTTAATTTGTCAAAATTCTTATGATATTTAGCAAACAAATAATTATTATAATAATATTAATGTTAATGATTTTGATTTTGATTTCTTTTTGGGAAATGAATAAGTAGTTGTATTGACTATAGCTTAGCTATTACGAATATACAAAATACAAAAAAGACTCATTATATAACTTGTCTGCTGAATTCTGATGCAAAAATAAGAAGTAAGAGGTGAGGAGCAAGTTCAACAAATATAAACTACTGGCAAATTAATAGCCAGATTTATATATTCCATTTACTTCTTAAGGCAAGGGTAATTGAGTGTTCAACATTCTTGGCCAAGATAGTAGCACGGATCCAATTAAGAAGTTTGTCCTCCAGGTGATGCTTATCTTTTGTAGCTAGATTGTGTACCCTTCTATTTTGTTTTTTTACAAATCATGTAAATTATGGAGACAAATGCTAGTTTGAGTAGTGCATCATTTCTGTCACCTTCCTTCATATGGTTGATGAACCATGACAATGTATGCTCCCATTCAAATAGATGATTTATCTCTCCCACCATAAATTATGTCTTGCTCCATATGGATTTATAGTAAATACAATTAAAGAAGAGATGATTTCTGTCTTCTTCTGCATTTTGGCAAAGTTCACAACAAATAGTAGACATACTGAACCACTAATGTTTAGTCATGAGCCTATTCTTGATTGTTAACTAGGTGATAAATGAAGCTTTGGGGTTCATGGTGTTCTTCCATATCAGGTGATACCAAGGAACTTGAATAACATTGTGCCTGAATATACAATGACAGGATATGTAATAGCCTAGGTCCCCCGCTCACAGATACTATCCACTTTGGGCCCATAGCCTTAGTGTTATCGAGTCTGCATAGTTTTGCCTTTTCCAAGTCCTTAGTGGCTCCGAGAAAACACGTTTACAAGAGAGAGGTATACGCACCCTTATAAGGCATGCTTCGTTCTCCTCTTCAACTGATGTGGGATCTCCACCCCCCTTAGGAGGCCTAGCGTCCTCGCTGGCACAACGGTCTAGGTACTGGCTCTGATACCATTGTAACAGCCCAGGTCCCTCGCTTGCAACACATCAGTTGAAGAGGAGAACAAAGCACTCCTTATAAGGGTGCGAATACCTCTCCCTCTGTGACACCCTAATACCTCTTGGGAAAATATTGCGAGTGCCACACACACAGAACATACTGAATACGAAACTTTTTATACATGCATTTTCAGAATCTCAAACAAACATACATTACATATCATAATCTCAGAAACCAACCTGAATTAAGGTTATTACAAACCTTCAAACAAAATTCACGATTCGCATACATCAGATACAATTTCTAAAACAAACTCAAAATACATTTTTGACAAAACAAATTTTAGACTCCTTTGGCTATTACGGTTGACTTGTCCTAGTCCCTACATCCTTCTCCCTGAACCTACACGGGACAAATCTACCGTGCTAAGCATATAGCTTAGTGAGTAATAACTAATTATAATTCAACAACAGATACTGAAATCTAGAATAGAATATCAATTATTAAAGAAAAATACTTTGTATGCTATCAGTCATATTCAATAGCAGAACAGAACATACAGAATACGAAACTGATTTTCAAAATAGGATGTTAACCTATCAGATCAAAAAATGATTTGTTTCTTATCAAAGCTTATCAGAGATCAAAACATAACGAGTTAGACTGTAAATCCATAAACAAAAGTGGGTAACGGGACTTATACAGAAGATACCATGATTGGCATCACTAAATAGAAGAGACTAAAGTCTCGACACTGAAGTGTCCAGAAAAGACCGAAGTCTCGACACTGAAGTGTCTAAAAGCAGTTGCAGACCCTTCTAGGTATGCCTATTTACCCGCGACTAGGACTTGATAGTTTTAAAACCCAACAATTTCATTTCATGAACAACATAATTAGCCAATCATTGATTTCATGTCAAATATTCAAACGTATCAATCTAATAGCTTTGCAAATCATTCAATGGATCAAAATCAATAGCAACCAAAGCAATCAAGCAGAACTATCAAAATTTACTTACTGCATTACTTACAAAAATGACCATCTAAATTACTTACTAGATTACTTACAAAGCTCCCTTATTACTTATTGCCTCGAAGTCCTGGCAATATCTGGAATCGATCGCTCTAAGGGTTCCTTTAAAACATTTAATACAAACACATATCACTATTGTGCATAATTATGAATTCAATTATGCACATTCATGTATACTAAATATGTATGATGCATGTTCATGACAAATTCCAGACTTCTTATCCTTAATCTTGTCACATAATTAATCATGTGAAACTATACTCAATTTCTCAATCAAGATTTATCTTACAGCCAACTTTCAAGTCTACTTTGCTCAATTATTCTCATCAAGTAGATGAGGTAATTAGGAAATACTTTCTTCTAGAAATTTGTCCCTCTTTGTCTTAGGTTTCCAACGATACCAAGTTTGTCCAATTTGGTTTAGTATACTGAAAGTTATACTCAAAATATTTCAGACTGTTCTTAATCTTCAACAAAATTCGTATTCCAAATTCAAATCAGATTATGAAATTCATAGAGGCAGAATTAGAATTAAATCTCTTCATACAATTTGTAACATTATGTCTCTAATTTAATTCAAATTAAGAATCACCCCATTTGGAAGTCTAAAAATCAAGATATAATCAGAAAACTGAAGTATATTCAGTAAAACCATCAAAATTATTACATTTCAGTACAGTCATATTTCCAACTTAAATTCTTCAATCAATCTGTTTCAGAAAGTCCTAAATTTTGGTGAAGATAAAGATCAATGTCTTATGAGTCCACTGATTTAAGAATCAAGTCATTTGGATATCGGATGAAGAAGTTATAACAAAAATATCAAAGGATATCTCTTCAGGAAAATCAAATGAAAGTCGCGATCGTGCAAAAGCACGATCATGAGTTTCACTTTTAGCCAAAATTGATGTGATCCTTAAGCAGCAAAGTCGCGATCGTGCTTCTTCTTCCTTCATCAAACAATCTTCTTCATCCTCTGTCATTTTTTTTGATTCATTTTCCAAACTTATCTTCTTTGCATTTTCACACCCATTGCAACTTATCTAACTCTAAAACAACTCAAAACTCAAGAATCAAAATTAAACTTCAAAACCGAATGTGTAGTCTATGCTCTCTCTCTCTCTCTCTCTCTACTGCTACGTTTATTTCTGCATGTTTTCAATTTTACCAAATCTCATTTAACAAATCCATAACATCACTGAAGCTATCCTTCTCACCCACCTCATTTTCTGCTTTGATCTACTTCACTACGTTTCTCTTTAAACTATATGCAAATCGATATTACACTCCCACTGTATAATCCACTGTACAATATTTTCAACTCATCTTTCGTCATCACTTTCACCGTATTTGTTTCACAGACAACTCATGTATGTGATCATTTCCAACATATAAAACATCATCCAGCTCTTGCATGTATTTATTTCCAATATTAACACATCATGAGAATTATTCACATAACTCAGAAACTTAAAACTTTACTTACCTTGTTTTGAGAAAATCATCAGTAGTGAGGTTTCGGTGATGGTTGAAAGATCAAGATTAGGGATAGAAGCAAACTACCAGCTGGACCAACTTATTTGAGTTGCCAAGTTCAATACTGATATAAGGATCCAAACTAGTGTTTCGATGATAAAGGTTCAGTGATTTTTAAATAACATCATAACCCAAAGAACAACAAGACTTCTGTGGTTTTCCTTTCTAACACAAGTACTCACGTGTGTTGTTACCACGAGTATGGTTACTAAATTGACACATGTCTCATTACATGTGTGTCATTTGTCAAGCATAGAGAAGTGCTACGTGTCAAAACACCATTGGTCTATTTTTCCTAATATCCCAAAATTCCCAGAAAAATTCCTAACATTGCCAAAATTTTTGAAATATTACTAATAATCTCCAAATAAAATTTTCATCACTAATAAACCATAATTCTCATCTTAATTGGAATTTTAAAACCAATTGTACCCGAAAATGTCAATAAATGCATGTACAAATATTTGTCTATGTCCAAAATTGCATATACATATATAAGTGAAAACTCAATTATGCAAAGCATACAGTGCACTGAAATTCCTCAATATTCTAACCCCTAATATGGGGCATTACAATTCTTCCCCCCTTAAGAAATTTCATCCTTAAAATTTTACCTGATCCGAATAGTTGCGGATACTGAGCTTTCATAGTTTCTTCTGGTTCCTATGTTGCTTCCTCAAGTCCATGGTGTTGCTAGAGTACCTTTACTAAAGGTATTTGCTTATTCCTAAATTGCCTGACTTCTCAGGCTAAGATAGAAACTGACCCTTCTTTATATGACAAATTTGGTTGTACCTGAATTTCTTGCACTGGAATTTTATGTGTCACATCAGACCGATATCTTCTTAGCATAGAAATGTGGAACACATCATGTAGCTTGACCAATTCTTCAGGAAGAGCTAGTTGATAAGTTATTGGTCCAATTCTTTTCAGAATTTCATAAGGACCAATGCACCACGGACTAAGCTTACCCTTCTTACCAAAGCGAAGTACATTCTTCCACGGTGACACTTTCAAGAACACCTTATCGCCTACTTGATATTCTCCTTTTTAGGTCAGCATAGGATTTCTGTCGATCACTGGCAGCTTTCCACCTTTGCTGGATAACTTGAATCTTTTCTTCAGTATCTTTCATAATATCAGGCCCGATAATCTTATTTTCACTCAATTCAGTCCAACATACAGGAGTTCTACACCTTCTACCATACAACACTTCATAAGGCGCCATGCTAATGCTCGACTGATAACCGTTGTTGTAAGCAAACTCCATCAAAGTCAAATAATTATCCCAACTCCCTGGAAACTCTAACACACAGCCTCGAAGCATGTCTTTCAATATCTATATAACCCGTTCAGACTGTCCATTTGTCTAGAGATGGAAAGCAGTACTAAACTTAACTTGTGTTCCCAGAGCCATTTGTATACTTTTCCAGAATCTCGAAGTAAATCGAGGATCACGATCTGAAATGATAGATAATGGTACTCCATGCAGTTTGATTATCTCATTCACATACAAATCTACAAGCCTATCCAAAGAATAGTCAGGACGAACAGGCAGAAAATGAGCAGATTTGGTAAACTTATCCATAATTACCCATACAACATCACGTTTTCTTTGAGTCAGAAGGAGTTTAGTAACAAAGTCTATAGTAGTGTTATCCCATTTCCACTGTGGAATAGAAATAGGATGTATCAAACCAGATGGAACCTGGTGCTCAGCTTTAACTTAATGGCTCGTCAGACATTTTGCTACATAATCTACAACATCCCGTTTCATACTTGACCACCAGTAATACTGCTTCAGATCCTGATACATCTTGTTTCCCCTAGAATGCATAGTAAATACTATATTATGAGGCTCAAACAATAGTTTCCTCTTCAATTCATCACTAGCCGGCACACACAACCGATCCTTATTGTAACATCCCATCATCGATGGGAAGGTTAGAATAGTAATTTTGAGTGGTCAATGGGAGTTTAGTAATGCCTCTGCATGTTCATGCATAATATAGCATATTCATACACATGAATAGTGAATTTTTGCACATGAAAATGACTGTACATGCATTAATGACATTTCCTGGTATCAATTAATGTGATTGTTATTAAGAATTGTGATTTATTGGTATTAAAAAAATTGTCTTGGGAAGTGTGATTGTTGATTTAGAATTTTTGGAGAATTGTTGTAATTTCTG